>JAADVP010001130.1:0-10731 GCA_023335675.1 Globisporangium solare | reverse complement strand
GTGTTCATGAGTGACACATACTAATGTGTCACCGACTGTACGTAGTGGGTGGGTTTAGAAGAGGTGGTAAAACCCGTGTGGGTGAAAACCCACACTCTCCTGACCCGGGAACCCATGTGATGGGGGAGCCCCATTACAGAGGCAGCCCTCGCCCGGACGGATATTGTAGGTCGCTAAGCGTACCTTGATATACCTCACTTTCACACACCTCGTTGGGCCGAATGGCGAGCTTGGACCACTAGACCACTCCGTTAAGGTGATCGAAATGGAGCCACTGGGTGTGCGGGTGCACAACACGCGGCAGTTCTACGTCGTGAATCCCACGAACGTCTCGTACGAGTTTACGTGGACACCGGAAGCCGACGTGAACCCGTGCTTCCGATGTGCGACGCCGAAAGGACTGATGCTAGCAGGGAAGCGGTGCGAGATGATTTTTGAGTTCACGCCGCAGCAACTCGAGCTGCAAGAGATGTTTTGGCGGTTCCATATCCCACACTTCCAAGCCAATCAGCTCTTCCTCTTTGTCGGCACGACGGCAGAGCCGCGCGTGATCTTGGACCGTGGCAGCGTGAACTTCAACACGTTGCTGATCGGTACGAAGGCGTCTCAGAGCATTGCGTTGGTGAACCACGAGCACATCCCGTTCAACTTTGTGTTTGACAAATCGTCACTGGACTTTGCGAATGAGGTCCCTGCGCTGCTCGTTCACCCGCTGAGTGGAGTGATTCCGCCAAACAGCCGCTGCAACATTGACATCGAGTTCGTACCAACCGAGGAGAAGACATACAACTTTAATTTGAGCTGCATTATCAAGCGCAAGCCGACGCGACTATCGCTGAACGTCAAGGGGGAAGGATACAGCATCCACGACGCGCTCACGATTGCATCCGATGATCAAAACGAGACGCGTTCGGTGGTTGTCGGCGTCGGCAACCTCGTCGACTTTGGCGCAGTGCGCGTGAACGAAGAGCTCCAGCGCTGCGTCATGATCCACAATATGGGCAAATTCAACTTCGAATTCAACTGGAGTGCTCAGAAGTTTCCAGTCGGGTTTTCCATCGAGCCGATGCAAGACATGGTCAAGAAAACTGATAAAGTGGCGTGCAAGCTTCTCTTCGCTCCATCCAAGCAGACGTCTCTCGATGGCGCGCAAGTCGCGTGCACTATTGCTGGGTCGCGCCACTACGTGTTCGCTCTCCACGGGAATGCTGTGCCGCCGTCGTTGCAATTCTCGTTCATGGCGCACGACTTTGGTCCGTGCTTTGTCGCCGAGCCCGATGCGTTGCCTATCTCCGAGACCGCGCAATTGAACATTTTCAACATGGACCCAGAAATCGGGATCGATCTGGACTGCCTCTTTGAGAAGAAGCCACACTTGCGTGTCGAGTGCCCGCCTACAGTGTTGGGACCACGCGAATCAGTCAATATCCCTATTGTGTTCACGGCGCGCCAAGAAGTATCATACATCGAACTCGTGCCGTTCACGATCAACGGCGGCTCATCAACGATCAACACCAGTGTCCGAGGCGAAGGTATTACGCCGAAAGTGGAGTTGGTGAACCCAGCAGCGATGCAAAACGTGGCGTTCAGCGCGCTGCAGATCGGACAGCAGCTCTCACGGACCATTGAGATCGTGAATCGAGCAAAGCGGAAAATCACCGTCGACGTGGTTGATGACGATTCCGTTCCTGGTATGCTGTCCTTGGAGGCTCTGAGTATCTCGATCCTCTCTCCGCGGGAAATTGTGCTTCGCCCCAAGGAGACAGCAGATATTAAGTTCAAGTTTGCTCCCACAAAGCGGATCCCGGCATTCCAAAAGGACGTGTTCCTGAACGTTGCTGGAAGTAAGAAGAAGCTCGCGACGCTCTCGGGTTGCTGTCAGGGTATGGAAGTAACGCTGGACACCGATACGCTGTCATTTGGGACTGTCTGCCTCGGTAGTCAGCTTGTCCGCAAAGTGCGGCTGCAAAATCGCGGCGATGTCGCAGCCAAGTTTCAGTGGAATCCACGGGCATTTGCGCCGGATTTCACGATCTCCCCCCACCGAAGGCATGGTCGCACCAAATTACCACAAGTCTTTCGAGATCACGTTCAAGCCCGCGGCAGTGAATCCAGATTTGTGGTATGACCACTTGACGTGCGTCTTGGAAGGCGCGTCGCCCGTTTTCCTGACACTCGTAGGTGGGTGCATCAAGCAAGCGACCTCGCCAATCCAGGACATTCACTTTGAATTTCGTGTTCGTGAGTCCGCGACAAAGCAGATCGTGATCGAGAACCTGTCAACCTCGCCGTGGAATTTGTTTCCAGTCGTCACGGGAGAGCACTGGTCGTGCCAGGGAAATGTCACGATCCCGGCCGAGGGCAAGGCAACAGTGAACATCGTGTACTGTCCATTGCGAATGACGAAGCAACGATCATCGGAGGTCGAAGTAGGCGACGGCACTCACCACCACCCCGAGCAGCTCGAAGGGTCTATTTTCTTTGCGATTCCAGACGGCACCGCTCTGCTCTACAGTGTTTTCGGGAAAGCCACCGCCCCAGCGCCCGTAGGCACTATCAGTGTGTCGACGCCTGCGAAGAAAACACTATCGATTGCCGTGCCGATGAAGAATTGGCTGAAAGCAGCACAAAGCTTTGATGTCGTGGTCAGTAAGCCGAGCGAGAGCGAGTCCGTGTGTGCTCAAGGCCCATCATCGATCACAGTGCAAGGCAGTGCGACGCGGAATTACAACCTCAAGTTCTTCTCGTACACAGAGGGCGTTGTTGCATTAACGCTGCGCTTCACGAACCCAGAGAATGGTGAGTACGTGATCTATGACGTCAACGTCACAGTGACGCAAGCGATCGAGATCGAGACGCTGCAGTTTGAAGCGCCGGTGCGCCAATCACTCAAGAAAACCATCGCAATTGAGAATCCCTTTAATGCTGCACGCGTCGTGGCCTTTGCCGATCCAGAAAACTGGTGGCGATGCTCGAGTCCAGCGATTCGCGTGCGTCAACTGACTGAGATCACGGGCCGCCCCGAAGGCTCGTACGAGGTAGAGTATCGTCCGACGCTGCACTTGAACACCCCGGTGGAGGCGTCGCTCACGATCAGTTTTGCGGAACTGGGCGAGTACACGTACAAGTTGGTGCTGGCGACCCAGCCAGCAGGTGTGGAGCGCATTTTGCATTTCAAGGCGCCGCTTGGTGGATCGCAAACCCAGAGCTTTGCATTCACGACGTTTTCGGACAAGTCGGTTGACGCGGTGTGTTCAGTGCAGCAACCAACGTTTTTCTCGGTGCCGAATGGACTGAAAGCTAATGGCACATTGAACTGGGAGGGCAAAAACCATGCCGTGCAGGTGAAGTTCGAGCCTGAGGCACTCGGTGAAATCCGAGACACACTCACGCTGTTTGCCGACACGGTCGGGGAATACAAATGCACACTTCATGGCGTCTCGGTGCCGCCATTGCCGCAAGGCCCGTTTGTGTTTGCGGCAAGTTCGGCTCGAGAGATCGAGTTCCGGAATGTGTTTTCCACGCACAAGGACTTCGAGGTCATGGTTGACAACCCGCGCTTTACGCTCTCGACCAAGTCGCTCTCGATCCCTGCCAAGTCGAGCAAAGTGATCACCGTCAAAGTAGATCCGTCCGCTGTTTCGGCGTCGGATCCGGGAGCGACTACCCCAGCATCGACTGCAGGGAAACCAGCAGCAGCGAGTTCGTCCCAGGGAGCAGCCCCAAGTCTTCTTACCGGCAAGCTGTTTGTGTCGTGTCCGTCACAGAAAGAACTGCCGTCATGGGTGTACTACCTCGAAGCAACAGCAACCTAGGCCCATCACGGCCTTCTCGTGTTCCACTGTCTAACTTACAATATACCGAATCCTCGTGTTTTGGGCTCTGCCTGTTCCACTAGCTGGAAACGCTGCGAGTCCTCGTACTGCACGATTTGGTCGGCTCGCAGCAGCCGCTGGAGCGCGAGTTCGAGCCATTCGAGCGGCAGGCGCTGGAATTTTGGCTGGGAGAACACCCAATCGGCCAGCTCGACCACCGACAATCCGTTTGGCTGGTCTACACAACAACCAACACAGCAATGGTGAGAGGCTGCTTCTGCCAGGCACGCTCACAGCGTGTACGTGCACATCTCCTTCTGTCACCTCGGAGTGCGCGTAGCAGCGCCGGCCGCAGCACAAAGTCAAAGCTCAAAAGCACGTGGCGGTCCGACTCGGTGTCTTCGAGAAACAGCAACCCCGTGTTGCGCAAAATAGCAAACACTTTGCGAAGGTTTCGCAGCAGCGTGTGCTTCGCCATGGAGTCTTGCGGCGCGCTTCCAGTTTCTTCTTTGACGGTCAGCTGCTCGAATATATCGGTGAACACGACACGGAAAGTATCGACATCGCCGTCATGATGAGCAGCCTTAGTGTTCGTCTGCTGCTGCACTTGCCGTTGCTCGTGGAGCCAGGCGTCGAGCGTGGTCAGCAGCAATTCGTCGTGAGCGGCGCGCGGCTCACGGCTCAAGAAGCGCGGCTTTGCGTCGGCGTCTACACTGAGGTTGAAGAACGCGTGTGCCACGATCTGATCCCACGCGTCGGTCTCTTGGTGGCGGTGGTGCCGATGGGACGCACTCAGAGTCGCGGCGCTGGCCGAGTACACTTCCCTCGAGAGCTCCATAACGTGCACCCAATGCAGCAGTTCTTCGTTCGGGTCGTCCACCTTGGAGAGACGGACGACTCGGATCTCGCGCATCCTACCATTGCATCGCGTCCAGGAGTTAGCAAACCAAATGGCCCTTTCTCCATTGCGTGGAGAAACAGCCCGATACTCACGGTGATGATGCGTCATTGTGCCAGCTCTTGTCCACGTTGAGCTTCCCCTCCACGTGCACGAGATCGCCCAGCTCCACGGTCCTTTGCCACGAAGACGCGCTCCAGAGCACGGCCTTGACGAGCGCCGTGCCGTCGTCCACGAGAAACTCCACTTCGTGCACATGGACACATTAGAACGAGCGCCAGCAGCAGCAGCAGCCAACAGGGCGTAGCACATACCGCGTTCTGCGCGCTCTTGCACAGATACGAGGACACCAATCACTTGGGCCTTGGTGATCAGCCGCGCGCGCCAGATGCCATCCTGCCGCCATTTCCACGCGTGGCTGCCTGGGATACCATCGAACTCGACGAGCTGCTGCGCGATCTGGTGCGCGAACAGCTTCACGTAGCTCTGCAGCAAGACAACGAGCGTGAGGTCCTTGGGCGCTAGCAGCAGCTGGCGTCGGTGGCCGCGCACTTGGTGCGTCGTACCCATGTGAGCGGCTCCCTGCCGACGTGCGTTGTTGGCGCCATTTTTGCTGTCGTGTGCACTTAATTGTGCCAATGCGAACCTTGTAGCTCATACCCTATTAACGCACCTCAATACATGCATTACCAAAAAATACCAGTTTTCGAAGAACTGGTATCAATCGGTATTTGCGACCGCACTTCTATTTCTGCACAGTCCTTTTTGTTGGTTCATCAAGGGCAATTGGAAAAGGATGCTGCTGGGAAGCAGGCGGCCATCATGGCGCCGCATGCGGTGGCCGTCGTGGCGGCCAACGAGAAGCAGCGCAGCGGGACGCTTCTCCACAGTTACCTCACAACGCACTCCAAATGCTGCTGCCAGCGTCGATGCGTCTGCTGCGCTGGATGCCGTGTACCGCATGCTCCTGGACCTGAGCAACCCCGACGAGCGCATTCAGCTCACGCCGGCGCAGACCGTGGCCGTGGATTGCGCGACGCGCGGCTTCTCGGTGTTTCTGCATTTGCCCACGGGCGCCGGCAAGAGCCTCGCGTTCCAGGCGCCTGCGCTCGTGGCGCCGCCGGGCCGCACGACGCTCGTGGTGTCGCCGCTCATCGCGCTCATGCACGTACGTATTGCGCAACTCCATGCTCTTGACACTGGAGGCCGCAGTGGGGTTAATGCGCCTGCGCACACAGGACCAAGTGAACGCGCTCAAGCGCAAGGGCGTGAGCGCCGTGCAGGTCTCGAGCGAGGACCGCAAGCGCCGATCCGCGTCGCTCGCGCAGCTGCTGGCGAACCAGCGGCTCGTGTACACGACGCCGGAGTTCCTGCTGCAGAACAGCGAGATGCAGCAATGGGTCCGCGCCGTGGCCGAGGAAGACCGCATCGAGCGCGTCGTGCTGGACGAGGCGCACTGCGTGCTCGAGTGGGGCAGCACGTTCCGTCCGTCGTATCTGCAGCTGAGTCAGTGGCGCACCAAGTTTTTCAGCGCGCTGCCTGTCACGCTCGCGACGGCGTCGGTGACCGATGAGGAGATCGCGCAGCTCGCCGACGTTTTCCACGTGCAGCTTGTGCCAAATGCGGGCGCGCTGGATATCGAAGGGGTCGCTGGCAATGCGCCACGCGCGGCGCCGCATGAGCAGATGGTGGTCGTCCAGCAGGTCACGGATCGCGCCAATTTGCGGATCGAAGTGCTTCGAAAGCGGAGTGAGGGCGACGCCGCTGGTAGTGCCACCGCAGCGATCGTCGCCGAGCGCGCGCAGCAATGCTCGACTGTGGTGTACTGCCTGACGCGTCGCGAGGCTGAGGACGTGTGCCTCTCGCTGGTTCGCCTCGGCTGCCATGCGGGCGTGTACCACGGCGGTCTCCCTCGGAAACGCCGCGAGTTTGTGCGCAAGCAGTGGATGGGCGGCCAGCTCTCGATCATCTGCGCGACGAGCGCCTTTGGGGTACATCAGACTTGCTGGGTGCTTTGCGATAAGAGGGCAGTCTACTGACTTTGCTGCGACTGTTACTCTAGATGGGGATCGACCGCCCCGACGTGCGGTTCGTTGTGCACCACTCGCTCCCACTGTCACTCGCGTCGTACTTGCAGCAAATCGTACGTGCGCGGCTTTTGCTAGAAGCTCTTCGTGTAGATACGCGACTTCGTGAGACTGAGGACGTGGGTCCGCATTGTTTGTGTATGTTCCCATAATGCGCCACAGGGACGAGCCGGACGGGATGGACAACCTGCCGTGTGTCTGCTGCTGTATGACGAGAGCGACAAAAGTCGTGCGAACGCGATCACAAGCGAACGGAGCGATCTCGACGCGTCCATCTCGAGCTTCCAGGTCTCGAATGGGAGTTCGCACGTCGACCTGGAAGAAATGGCCGCGTTTTGCGAGACGACAGGGTGTCGCAAAGAGTTTTTGCATGCCCACTTTGGCTTCCCGTTCCACGCTGCCGCGTGCCCTCGCGATTGCAACTGCGGCCAGCTGGATAAAGAAGACGACTGGAGGGCGGCCTATGCTGCTGCGAAGCTACGTGAGACTACCGACAGCCAAGATCCGCTGGTTCGCCGTCATCCTGACCAAGACGACGGTCTCGAGGCTGCGGAGGCCAAGTCAAAAGGCCAGGTGGAGTATTTCTATCAGCGCGTGCTCTCCGAGACCAAGCGACTCGGGCTCCCCAAACGCGAAGCCCTATCTCGGCGCGTCGTACAAGTACGTAGTTTTCAAAGGCTCATTGCGTGTGTGTATTGTTTTTTGGAACCATTTTCACTTGATGTCTGGGATGTGTGCACTAACTCACTGCCTTCTTGCGATCTACAGGACATCCTGGCGCGCCAGCCGCCCAGTGAGGAGGAGATGGCGGTACTGCGCGGGGTTGGCGCGCAGAAGGCGAGTCGGTACTTTTCTATTTTCCAGTAGACTACACGCATTCTACCCTTTTCGTTGCAATGTTCCGTAGTCGGATGCCGCTGCGCTACTGGTCGCGCGAAATGCCTCGACGGCGATTCCGGATGATCAGGATCTCATGATACAATAGACGCGTAAGGCACACGCACGCGAGCAGCGTACCGACCTCGAGAAGCACGAACACGGGGCCCCATGAGCAAACTTCAGTACAGTTGGTGCTCTTCTTGGGGTCGCACCCCATGGGCTCATAGTGACACTGCGCGAGGTACCCGACCAGGTACTGGACGAACGCCGCACCAATGCTGCCCGTGCCGTCGATGATGCCGGTCACAGTCGAAAGCGCCGCCGCATTGCCACGGATGCTCTCGTGGGTGCCCAGATCAGCCGAGATCGCCGTGCTGATCAGGTTCGCAGGACCACCGAGCATGAAGCCCGAAGCCAACAGCAGGAACGCCGTCATGTTGTACGACGCGCCATCAAAGCAGTAGATTGCAACGCTAATCATCGGTGACATTCAGTAAACGCCGCGACAAAAAGTGCATTGGACAAAGGGTTGTTTGATAAGCAGAAGTGGTGTGACGTACCATGAAAACAGCAGCATCACGACCACGACAGGCGACCGCACGCCCATTTTGTCCGAGACGTAGCCGCCGGCGAATCCGCCAAGGATCTGGCCCACATCGTACAGCATCTGCATATGCCATGCGCGTTCGTGTTAATTTTGCATTTGCGTCCAGCGATGCGCGAGGTAGATAGCCAGCAGTAGCTTTGGTACTTACGGAGAACACGCCAGCCTTGGAGCTCTCCATGTGCAACGACACCGTCAGGTAGAACGGCAGCCAAAAGAAGAGCGCGTAGTTGACGGACTTTAGGCACGCGTACGACAGCGAGTACGCAATGACCTGGTACAGCAACCACGCAACCGACAGAGGTACAAGTTTGTCAGTCCACCAGCTTTCATATAGAAAGACGCTCCAGCGCAGACTCACCCCAGGAATGCACCACGCTTCAAAGAACGAAATGCCTTTTTCTTCGTCGTCGTGCTTCAGTGGCAGGTCCGCCAGTTCGAGCGGCGATTTGTTCCCACTGCTCGGGGATTTCGCAGCCGCGACTTCGGGTTTCGCCTCTTCGAGCGCTTCATGGCGGTACGGCGCAAGCTTGGGGTCGGGCACGAGGAAGAAGTGAATGAGCGTGGCGTGGAACACGACAAGCAGCGCGACGACGATCAGCGCCACTTTCCACGCCACGTGCTTGTCGAAGAGCTCGAACATGACCGAGACGAGTGCCGTACCGACGATGTTTCCAAAGCACCCATTGCCGCTCCAGATCCCAAGCACCGCTGTTCAAACGGCCACGAACGGTGACGAACGCCTTGTTAGTGGCTTCTCTATCTGCTGGTCGCAACGCACTCCCTTACCTCCACGTTCGCTCTGATTGAACCACTTGCCCCTAGTTGCACGAAAATAAAAGCAGACGTTAGATGCATGGAAAGAAAGAAACAACAGCGCCGTTCATGATTCGCACGTACATGACGGCGACGTTGGCTGGCCAGCCACAGGACTGGATGAGGCCGTTGAGGCCCCAGAGGACGGCGTAGAAGCTCAGCGAGTGGATATCCGCCATGGCGGCCATGCCGAAGAGCAGCATAACCGCGCCGGTGGCCCACATGCCGCCCGCGATCATCTTGCGCAGATCGTAGTTGTCGCCCAACACGCCGCTGTGTATTTGGGTTTTGGTGAGAACAACCAAGCGAGCGCGAAGCATTCGCTTTTAAGCATCCAACAGCGTACCTGATGTAGAGCCCCGCGGCGTAAAAGCCCATGAAGAGCGTGTCGAGCAGGCCGTACATCTGCGCCTGCTCCTCCTTGGCGTACAGCGACGAGTGCATCCACTGCTCGGCGCTCATCTCGCCCTTGATGGCCGAGAACGATTTGCGGCACGCGTGGAACATGACGTAGCTGAAGAACGTGAGCAGGAACACGCCGCTCTTGTTGGCCGCGCAGTGCGCCCACGGCATGGGTGCCGACAGCGGCACGGCGGCGCCGGCCACTGTCACGCTCGGATCCACGCGCACCGTGGCGCTCTGCTGCGCGGCTTTCGCTGCGGGGGACGCCGCTGCGCTGCTGCTGCTGCTCGAGGCCGTCGCGGACGACGCGTCTCGTTCGGCCAGTGCAAGCATGTAGAAGAAGAAACCCAAACTGAGCACGATGGGCGGCAGGGGGGACTCGGACTGGTGCACAAACTAACCAATCATAGAGCGTGCGGAGCTCCTCGCAGGCGCTGATTGGCTGTCTGCCAACTGCAACAATAATATTTGCGAGAAGCGACCCTCTGCTTGAGGTCTCAGTGGAAATGTGCTGGCGACGCGCCATTGGCTCCAGCCTCCGCCCGCATCCGCAGGAGGGCTGTCGAAACGAGGTCGCGCGGAAGTCTCTGCTTTTGCGTGCAGCTGCGGTGGCCGAGACGCTCAGACTCTCATTGCTGCGTGGATGGGATGGCTTGCATTACTAAAGTTTAGTTTGAAAATTGTTCAAATTAACTGCCTGTAAACGATTCTTCTGCACCTGCTTCCGTACTGTGGCAACATACAAAATCAGTGTGGATATTTTGATTTGGGGAAATAAAAAATACAGGCCATCTGAAGGGAATATAAAAAATATACACCAGGATAAATTAAAAGTAAAAAAAATATACAAAAAGATTTAAAAGTAAAAATAATATACAAAAAGATTGGAAAATAAAAAAAAATAGACCAATCACGTATACTATATGACAAAATATATGCATTATCCAAATATCATTGAGCCAGCATCACGTATGGTTAGTGTAATGGGCTATACCTAGCCATTACATGAGAATGGATGTGTACCCTCGTCTAGCGTGGGACACATCATCCTCAGCGTGCATTGTGGTAACAAATAACAAAAGGATTACGGTACGACGGATCCCATATGCATGTATGACGTCATTGAATGACGTCATAAGGCCCTCTGTACTAATCAGTACAGATTGGTGACATTCATATACTAATCAAGTACTGAGTGATGGTTCCTACTTGGTAAACTACACTGATGAC
>JAADVP010000113.1:0-36219 GCA_023335675.1 Globisporangium solare | reverse complement strand
TCCAACCTTTGCCGATATCTTCGTCCTTGCCGCTTCTCTGCTCGACTTACTCTCAGTATTGCTTTGACGATACGCTGCTCCAGGTGGCTCCACTCGATTGGTCCTTCACTTTGCATCAGCTCCAGCTCGTGAACGATTGCCTTTTGCACCCCAGTCCGCACCAAGTCAGGACGCGAGGTTCGTATCGGATACCTGCACTTGTTCACCTTCCTTGGTCTCTGCCGTTCACTCGTCCATTTCATATGCAGCACCACTGCTTGGTGATCCGAGTAGCGCGCAGCGTTTAGTCTCTGCTCACTCCGCCGAAGGTGACCATAATCAGATTATGTCAAGCTAAGCCTCACCGCCGAAATCGCAATCGGATCGCATACTGGCGATCTTGCTGTGCTGCATCGCGCGGCTGCCGTCTCGTGGTTTACAGCAGCAAACATTATTTCTTTTCGAGAAATATGGCAGGGTGACAGCGCAACGTTTGCGAAGTAGCTGGTGGTCAGGGTATCTTATGCAATCAGAGCGTGGGCTGATCATCCGCTGCTGCTTGCATCCGTGAGGCTGATCCCATTCCGTTTGATTTGCAATGGACGCCGGCGGCAAGCATGTACGAGTAGCCTACTTGTACTCGGAGTAGGTTGTTTCAAGTTAGGCTGAACTTTTACTTTAACCCGAAGATGAACAGTCCAATAGCTATCATAGATTGATTAAGCTTACAATTTGTAGCTGAAGGGACATTCCCAGAAGAGAAGGCGAGAAGTCTCAATTGCTGTACAATTGTGGGCGCAGTATCGTCGCGAATCGTCAAATTGAAGTTGTGTGCCGGAAGGGTGCGCCGCCATGCATGGAGGGTGACGTCGAGGATGCGGAAGCACATGAATTGTCGAAGGCTGAATGTAGCTAGAGCCGGTAGAGTCATGACGCTAGAAGAGGTGCGGCCGTCTTGGGGGCTTGATGTCGCCTGCGGGAGAAGTGGCTGAACAGAATTGCAGGAAGCCAGCGTCGCTTCAGAGACATCTGTGCATTTCATGTCCACTTTGTCGTCAAGCGATGTTGCGGATCAGAACGATAACTCGGTGGCTCGCAAACCGACGGATATGCCGTCCAACGAGGAAACCGGCGTCCTCGTTGCCACGCTTGCGAACTTCCAGGCGCTCGTCGAGTTTTGGCCAAGTCCAGGGAGGCGACCGCGTCATGATCCTGGGTGGCAGCAGCGCCACCAGTTCATTCGGCATTCAGCTGGCCAAGGAGCCAGCAAGCTCAAGACGCCCATCGGCACTGCGCACAGCTTCGGCAACGCGCTCCACGGCGCGGAGATCCAGATGCGCGAAGGAAGATCGTCATCGAGGCGATCCCAGGAAACGGGGAGCCGTTGACTTCGTGACTTTAGGCAAGAGTACTATAATAAGTTATATTAAATCATATGTCCTAGCCGACAATTCTCAAATTGCAGCCATTTGAGAGTTGGCAATTAAATTGCCAACATTGAGACCATTGCAGCACTTTACCGAACGCGAGTACTGAGTGGCTCGAGGTCTCCGCTCTGGGCCAAATCCCCGTGAGCTCTCGCGCATGTGGACAAAAGTGTTATGTGCCAAAGCTCGCTCTTCGTGTGCGCTTTGCTGTATGACTCACAAGCTACAGAGTACATATCCACGCAGAAGTACTGGGTGCGTCGGTAGGCGATTTACGGAATCCATGTGTGCCCTCCACGTACATTTGCGCCAACTAGGGCTCTCGTGCGTCGCGCTTGCTGCTAAAGGTGCTTGCCACCGAGGGCGAATACCGCAGACGCAACCCAGTCGGATCGTTCTTCGTCCACTTTGTCGTCTTCCACTTCAGCTGAGATCTCAGCACGACATAACAAAGAGTTCTAGGTGCAGGACGCACAATCACGGAGAGCTGCAAGCTTGGCAAACAAGTGCAACCACCGACAACAACACGCTAAGCGGTTTCATCGGCAAAGTTCTGAACGGAGTCTGGAATTAGAGAGGAATAGAAAGAAAGAGAAAAAAAAAAAGGTAAAGTAGAGGACGCCATCCCTCTACTCTGCGTCCTCTGCCTCAGACCAATTCCAACCCACAGCCGTACGCATTTTAAAGTACAAGAGATCTATGCTTTATGGATTGAACTCTTTCTCCCACCTTGTAATTTTTGCCGAATATCAGTTGTTCAAGGTATTCAACTAGCAAAGGGAAAAGCCGGTCTGTAGAAACAGTGCGGCTGTCGTCCGCTCACTTAATCCCCATCTGGAGCCTCCTTCGTTCGCAGCAATATGCTGTTGCATAGTTCCCGCATCCTCACAAATCACATTGAAAAACTCCACCTTGCATGGCCATCATCAGGAACTTATGCTAGATCATAGGTTTTTATTAGCAATCAGCTGGCCAAAGACCTCAACTCGGTCCAGAGCTCTCCGCGAGCGCAATGATCAGGTCGGTGCCGCGGCAGCAGCTCACTCGGCAATCCGCATCCACCCGCGCACGTCCGCATCACTAACGCGTGTCTCTCTGTCTCCATTCCCAGCGCTGCGCTTCGCCTGTTGCTCGCCATGGTCTTGAGCAAGTTTGCCGCGTACAGCGCGCTCGCAGCCGCCGCCTTTGGGGTCTGCGCCGCGCTCGACGACTACGTCGTGCCTGCGGTCGACTTTTCCCAACTCAAGAGCGGCGCGGACGCGAAATTACTGCTGCAGGCGATGCAGAACGACGGCATCGTCGCGCTTCGGAACGTGCCGCAGTACGCTGCGCTGCGCGAAAAGTACCTGACCAAGGCCGCGGCGTGTGCCGTGACCGCGAGGGACAACAAGGCCGAGTTCTTGCTCTACCGCAAGCTCACGGACGGCACTAAGCGCTACACAATCAGCACCGAATCCGGACGCAAGTTGAGCGAGTCGGGCAAGGAGACGCTCGAGCACTGTCCCGGGTACCTGGAGGTGTACCAGGAGTTCAGCAAACTCGTGGAGGCCACGGTCGCGGACGTCGGCAAAGCGCTCGACGCGACCCAGATGCTCCACATCGCGACGGGGTCGGAGTTGGCGCTCACTGCGCGCGCGTTGATGGAGGAGTCCGTGCACTTGGACCATTTCCACGCCTATCAGGCGCCAGAGGTTTCACGCAAGCTCTCGAGCTCGTACAGGGAAAGTACTGCCGACTTGTCGCTCGAGATGCACACAGACAACGGTCTCATGATCGCGATGACCGCGCCCGAGTACTTTGACGTGGCCGACTCGGGCGAAGTGCACTCCAAGAACACGCGCAGCGAGGACGCCGGCCTGGTCATCCAGACGACCGAGGGCAAGACCGTGCGCCCCGTGCTTCAGGCCGACGAGCTCGTGCTGATGCTGGGCTCGGGCGTGGACCAGTGGATCCAGACGACGCCGAAGCTGCACCCGGTGCTCCACGGCATGCGCTTCCCTCGAGGACTGAGCTACGCCGACGGGAGCAGTGCAGAGGACCACAAGGTGCTGCGTGCGTGGTTCGGCAAGATGATTCTGATGAACTCGAAGCACGTGATGCAGAACACGGGCATGTCGTACGGCGAGTACGCGAACCACACGACCCGGTACCTCATGGAGTCGAACGCGGACTTGGGCTTCGCTGCTGTCGCGTGTCCACCGGACCGTCGGCTGCAAGCCTCGGACAGCAAGTGCATGACCAATATTTGCACGCTCAAGGCCGGCGCCGACAGCTCGGCGATGTTCAACTCGTGCCAGATCACGTGCAACCACGACTCGACCGACGACGCGAAGCTCTGCAAGGCGAACTGTAACTGCGAGACGCAGACCGTCGCAGGCCACAACTGCTGGATGCTCTGTGTTGCGGATTTGCCCACGGATGTGTGCCCCGGCGAGCAGAAATGCAACGACGGGTTCACGATGGCGACGCTCGCGATGACGTGCTCGGCCGGCACGGTCGCCCCGACGACAACCACGACCCCTACGACGTCGTCGCCGAGTCCAAAACCGTCGACGACCGCTCCTGCGACGACGACTACGTCCCCCAGTGCGGTGTCAACGTCCCCTGGATCGGGAGACAGCAGCGCTACGGTGTCACCCACCACAGACGACGCTGAGACTGTCACTTCGACAGCCTCATCGAGCGGTAGCGAGGATATCTCCATCGAGGATCTCACGACGGACTCGTCGGCTGCAAACGTGACGAGCACGCCGACGCCGACGCCGACGACTTCGAGCGCTGCGGTCGCGTGGAACTCGGTCTGCTCGCGTGCGCTCGGCGTTGCGCTCGTGGCCGCCGCCCTCGCGTGGAACTAGACGGACGCAGAGTTTCTTGGTTCATGTGAAAGCTGTAAAAGATGCAAAGAGTACGACGCAATAGAAAAAAAAGATGTTTTGAGATGCATTGCTAAATGTATGTTATTGCTTTTCCCACCAGAATGGTGTGTGTTTTACGTCCAAAATGCTTCATTTTAGTGCCGCAACCTTTTCTAACTCGAAGGTATCAAGTGAGAATTCTTCTTTTTTCTTTTCTTTCTACCAGCGCCCCGTATTTTGCAGCGTACTGTACTTCCGTGTCAACAACTCGCCTGCATCCAGAAATTGCCAACAACAGCAACAGCATGCGACTGCGCCAAGTGCTGATCCTCAGTCGCGACCTCGCGCGCTCGACGCAGTTTTTCCAGGAGGGGCTCGGGCTCAAGCTGCTGCGCTCATCCGACACCTTCGCGGAGTTCGACATCCGGGCGGGCGTGCCGCTCTGCATCAAGCTGGCGCAAACGTAACACACGCATCTTTCTTGCGGACTTCAGCGGTCAATTTGGCGCGCAACTGACGTTTTCTTTTTTATTTGCATGTTGTGTGCAGCGAGGCTGCGTGCAGCACGGGGTACTCGCCGTTCCTCAACTTCGACATCCAGGACCTGAGCGACACGGTGCCGCGGCTGCTCATGATGGGCGCGATCATGGACGGCCCGATCAAGTACCCCGCGCACGGCAAGGTGCGGCGCGCAGCTCTTTGTGGACCAAAATTGCCGCTAGTTGACTCTTTTTGTTTGTTTCTCGCGTTATATATGTGTGTGTGCAAACTTTGTTTGTTTGTGGGTGTGCAGGTGGCCGCGATCCGCTCGCCCGACGGCGTCATGATCGGTTTGTACGAGCCCAACTCGTGGGAAAACGTCACGTCGGTGTGATTTCGTGGTTGTTTTATAGCTTTTTTTTCTTGAATACATGCAGGAAAAAACAGTGTGGAGAGCATATGCACGACGACAGCATGTTGCTTGCTGCAAGTCGCTCTTTTTCCGCAGGCAGACTCGCATCACGAGACCTTGGTGAAGCCGTGCTGCCTGCGCTTGTGCGTGTGCGTGCGGTAGCACGCGCCACACAAGTCAAAGTCGAAGCACTCGCTAAAGTTTGCAGCACGCGCGTTATCTTACCCACATGCTGCAGCAAACAAACAAACAAACAAGCAAGCAAGCAGCACGTACTCGCAGCGATAGTGACCTGTGGCTGCTACTGTCGTGCCAAAGTCTTTGCCGCAGCCGTCACTGTTGCGCATACAAACAAACACACAAACAGTTTCAGCGCTCGGGTACTTTGCTGTCCGCATGCACACGCACAGCTGCTCACCACACAAACCCGTTGGGCTCGCTGTCGTCGTCCTCGCGGGAGTGCTGCGCGTCGAGCTCGTTCGCGCACTGACACTCGCCAAAGCACAGCACGCGCGGCTTGTGCTTGTGCGCGATCACGTCGATGCTCGAAACGGATTCGCTTCTTTTCTGTTTGCGCGTTGCCGCTTTAGTCGCCACGTGCGGCTCAAAGTCGTCGTCGGATTCGATCGCGATCACTTGTGACGGCGGCGGCTTGCGCCTGCGGGTGCTTTGCTCCTGAGTGTCGCTGCTGCTCTCCGTGCTGAACGCTGCGGCTGCGGGCGCTGGTAAGTCCCAGTGCGCGAGCTCGCAAATGTGCTGCACGACATCGTCGCAGTTGCCCAATAGCGTCAGATCAAACTCGTCCTTGTCGTCTCGGCCACCGTTCTTCTTGAGCTTTTTGCTCGCGCTCGTGGAGCTTGTCTTCAGTTTCTTCTTCTTCAGCGCGGTCTTGTTGATGACGACTTGCGGGATGTGGCGCGGCAAGAAGCCCGGGATCTCGGCCACGGGGGAGACCTTGAGCGACGTGCCGATCACGAGCAGCAAATCTGCCTGCAGCCGGTCCTTCGTGATGCTCGTGCTCACGTGGTCCGAGAGCAACTCGCCAAAGAACGTGATGTCGGGCTTGAGCACACCGCGGCAGCCGTCGGCGCCGCACGTCGGGATCACGCCGGCGCGGATCACGTCCATGAGCGTGCTCGTGGCCACGCGATGCTTGCACTTCATGCATGTCGACCACGCAAAGCTGCCGTGGCACGGGATGTACTTGGTCACGCCCGCGGCGTCCTCCAGGCCGTCGATGTTTTGCGAGTACACGCGCAGCAACTTCTTCTTGTCCTGCAGCAATTTCAGGAACCGGTGCGTCGGCGACGGCACGGGCGAGTGCGCAAACACGTTGCGCACCAACTGGTAGAACGGCGACGGGTCCTGGCGGAAGTACTCGATCTGGAACAAGCACTCGGGCTCTGGCAGGTGCGTGTCCATGTGGCGCACCATGGCGTAGATGCCGTCCTTCGAGCGGAAGTCCGGGATGCCGCACGACACGCTCATGCCGGCGCCCGCCACCACGAGGATCTTCTTGGCCTTCTTGAGCGCGCTCACAAAGTCGCTCAGCGTTGCGAGCTTCGGCTGCCGAGCAGCAGCGCCGAGGCCAGTGGACGGCGTCTCTTGCACGCACTACACAGCACAGCAGTTGCTTTGGTTCAGACTCACGATGCAGCAGCAGCACAGAGAGAAAATAGACGTACTTCGTGGCAGCTTGTGTGGCCGAGCACGGACGACGCCTCGAAGGGCTTCCAGCATCGGTAGTGGTACCTGCCCAAGAACGACACCAGAGCTGAGCGCCAAGACCTCAAGCCTCCCCACGCAAGACAGCGCGCACGAGCACGCACCACCGCGCGCAAATCTCGCACTGCATGAACGCGCTCTTGGACTCTTTCTCGCAGATGAAGCACTGGTCCGTCGCCTGCAGCTGCTTGCGCTTGCGCTTGCCGCCGCCATTGCTGGGCGCGGCGGCCTCGGCGCTGCCTCGTTGCTTGCGCCGCCGCCGGCCGCCGTACGTCTCGTCCTCGGCGCTCGATGACTCGCTCGAGTACTCGGGGATCTGCTGTCCGGACGCCAGCACGGCGTAGTCCACGTCCTGTAGCTTGGCGCGCCGCGACAGCCGCGCTCGCCCGCCCGACATTCTTGCGCAACACTACTACAATGCTAATAGCGGCAGCTTAAATGCGGGCGGCAGCTCGTTAAGTTCGCAATACTCGCTAAAGTCCGCAGTGCACGCATTGTGGCCGTGAAAATGGTATTATTACGTTCACAATTGCGTGGTGTGGAGCCCTCGTATATATTCATTCATCAAGTGGACGTAGGCGTCGAGGCCTTCGCTTGCGCTCCTTCCCTTCCCCATCGCTGCTCTCGATCCAAAACTCCACGCGCTTTTTGTCGTTTTCTTGGTCCTTTTCTTCCTTCAGTCACTTCATACGCAGCCCCCGTCCCTGCCCGCGTGTGGGCTTCCTTCATCTATATGGTACCACCTAATTACGTATTTTCACTAGAGCGTGAATTCACGCTCGTCGGCCTTCCGCGGCTGCGAAAGCGCGCGGTTGTTCTCGCGGGCGTACGGCGCAGCAGCCTCGTTGCTTCGTCGGTCGGGCGTGATCTGCAGCGTCTCGACGTCTTCTTTGCGCGAGCCGGCCCGCGGGCCAACGGGCGTGCTGTCGTCTCCTTCCTCCTGCAGCCGCTTCTTCTCTCGGCTCTTGATGAACGCGCGCACGGAAATCAGGATCGAAAGCAAAGCAGCGACAGCACCACCAACGGTCACGACCCACTTCCACGTAGGCATCTGGTCGCACGCAGGAGGGTTCGACCAGTCCGAGACGCAGACGCACTGCTTCACGCCATCCACCACCTTGATACTCGCTCGGTTCTGGTTGCACTCCGACAGAGCAGTGTCGGCGGATCCAGAGCCGGCAGACGCACTGCCTGAAGACGCCTTGGACGACGATGGCGACGTCGACGGAGTCACTGGCGCGTCGGGCTCAGCAGCGTCACACGAGGCACCTGCGTCGCCTGTGAGAACCTACATACAGAAATAACGCACATTTAGCATGCGCTCTTCAGAACCAACTGCCGCGCACGCCAACGTACCGTGACGGATTTCTCATAAGACGCCTGGGTGCACGGGTCGGCGCCCCAGCCGCGGAAGATAACCTGCCCTGCCGCCCGGGCGCAGATCATAAAGTACCCCGACGTGACCGTCGCGGCCGTGTCTCCGATCGTCGGCGTCATGGTCTTCTTCTGGTTCTCGCGCAGCGCGATGTACGTGACGTTCTTGATGTCGCTCCACTGCATCTTGATCCACGTGCCGGCCTTCACTGTCGGCGTCGTACCGTCGCTCGCGTACGTGATCGTGTCGCCGTACGTCGGGTCGCCCATGCTCCCGCAGTTGAAGCAGCACACGCGCGACACATTCGTGACCGAGCACTGCGCGAAGCTCAGCGGGTCGTAGTCGTACACGCTCTGCGCCGTCTTGCCGATGCACGTGTTGCAGCACTCGCCCGCCGCGCGCGCCGTCACCGCGAGCGCCGCGACCACTACGAGCGTCAGCGCCACCCACTTGCTCTTGGCCGCCATCCTATCGGAGTGTGTGTACAGAGAAGGTGATCCTGTCGCGTGCGCCGACCTGCTGCAAACAGCCAAATGCGTCAGCGCGCGCGGGTTCCTTGCTGCGGCCTCCGTAGAGACGACGCGCCATGCCATGCGCATGTAGAGGACCTACCGTTTCGAGAGGCGCTTGCTTCCTTCGCTCCCAGTCGTGCTCTTGCGGTCTCGCGCTGGCTCAAATTATGGCCGGAAAGGAAGGAAACAGGCCAAAACGTATGGGCGGCCAGCGTGTTGTTGTCGCGGCGTTGACTTGCGTTCAGTATGAGGAAAGCACGGCCTGTAAAAAAAAAAAAAAAACAAAGCAAAAAAAAACAAAAAAGAATGCGAGACACGGACAGGGAGCAATCGAGTGGGGGTAGAGATGTGCGGACAATCTGACTATCTGCAGGTGTTTTAAACGCATATTTTAAGCATACAAAACCCAAGTGGAATGGACAAGCGGACTGTTTTTTTGGCACGCCACAGTTCTGTTTAGTGGGAGAGGTCAGGCTTCGTCGTTCGGCCGTGTTGCGTCCGTCTATAGAATGGGTGCGTGGGGAATTGCTCGAGACCGCAGGATTGGATCTTGGCTCGGCAACGCACTCGGCGATTCGCGCCCAACCGCTCGCTGCGCCATTCTAGCAAAGCTCCCATCTTCTCCAGCCAAGAGGTCGACGAGCCTCTGATGTGCCAGATTTCCATAAAAGCCGCCTTTCACGCACCCAGCCATGTGTTTTCCTGGCGTACCATGCGAGGCATGAGATCGCCCGTCACTGCTGAATCCCCTCTTCTGGCATGCTTTCACGGCATCCGCAGACCGCTACTGACAGTGTTTCAAAAGGACAACAATGGGTTCCGTCCGCCATTTTCGCAGACGCAAATGTCTTGACGCCGTCCGGATAATTGCGCTCGGCCAGATAGTCGTACACCGTATAGCCGCATCCGGAACCCTTCCGTGCAACCGAACGTACACTGAAGAAACGTACCCATGTTGGTGGCTCCTGAGTGAGAAGCGCTTTCGCACCACTCACTCACTCACCCTGTCGAATTTCGTTCGCGCTCGGATGCCGCGAGCACTCGACTCGGAAGATACGAGCTTTTCACCAGCGCCAATTGACGCCAATTGGCGTGAAGGTTTGAGCGTGGTCGCTTCCGCGGTAGAACAGAGACAAATTGGAATTTCCCAGGCTCATGCAGACTTTTGATAGAAATTGCAGTTCTGTCATATCCACACTTTCAAGATGCGACTGTTGTGCAAAGTTGTTTGTTTGCCTTGTTGTTTGTCTTTAAGGTTCCCTATTAAAACCGACTCAAGTTGCTGGTCACATGCTGGTCACACGATCGTGGTCCTGCCAAGCAGGAAGGCACGGGACTCGTGGCAGCTGAGCATTATACAATAGGGGTCCTTTTCTGTGGGTTTGTTTTGCAAGCTGGTGCGTTTGTCCCACCACAAAAATCATTGCGGACATAGCTCGCGCTTTCCGATTTTTCATTCGTGTTTGTGGCGATTCACCATTGCTCTCAAACTCTCGCTGGCGATCATGCATGAGGCGTTTGCAGCACAAAGTAAACGCACGTTTGTGTCGCCACATGTTTGCGTAGCAGCTCCTCAACGATGCATTTATTTCCCAAGCGAACAAGGCAGGAATGGTCCTTGGCTTCGACACGCATGAGGCGCCAAAAGATGCAACATCAGTTCATCCACGCCTTGGAAGTGTAAGAATCCGTGCCACTTTAGCGTCAATATTATATAGGCAAGATGTGCAAGATCCCCACATAAAACGTTGCGTGAGTGCAACGCTGGTGGTCAATTCCGGCATATCACGAGCGAATGTCCCATGCGCATTTTCGAGTCTGCATAGTGGGCGCATCTACGCGACCTGCATAATACAATATATTTACTTGCATGTCTATTTCGATATGGCTATATAATGGGTCTTCACTCTTCAATATACGATATGCTTTCCAATCTACTTGTGCAAAGGATCGCTGTATCCAGAGGTACTGATCTGGCATGTGGCAACTGTGAACCTATCCACTCGTCTTCGTCCTCGCATGATTTTTTTTCTGCGGGATTTTCTTGGTTCAACTGCCTACTTTGTCCAATATGGGTCCTATAAATAAACAATTTCGTAATTCCGGCCTCTAGAGTTTGCTGGTTTGCAGAATGAGGGTTGGTTGTGTCCTACGTCCCGACGTTCCAAATAATGACTACATTTGCACAATTGCGCCTCATCACCGTAAACTCGAGCGAGCCTCTTGCCTCGTTGCAGGGGCGTTCGCTGATTGGAGGACAGCCGATGATGGGTTCCCATAGTACAGTAGGTACATGGCACCCCATGCCATACTCGCGCCCATACAAACAGTGCATGTGGGTGTGGCGTCACACGCCGCCCACCCCCAGCCGTTTCATCTCACTCGCGGATTTCCGCTCCTTCGCTCCGACGCCAGATAGCGGTTTCTGGCGTGCACTGCTTCCTTATCCGCCGTATTCACAACCGTCACTCGCGCTTTTCCGTCGGATACCACGCCAGCCGCCATGGAGCGCGGACTGCGGCGCGCCGAGTCCAACTACATCCGCACGAACCAGGAGCCCGCGCTCGTGCACCTCGAGGCGTCGTTCCGCGGCGCGCCGGCCTTCCAGGCGCGCGACGAGTACGCGGCGTACAACGACGACGACGACGCGCGCGCGGGCACGCCGCCCACGGGCCAGGCGCCGCCGCCCACGACCGACATCTTTGCGGTGCTGCACGCCAAGTTTGGCTTCCAGGCCAGCGCCGTGGCCAACCAGAAGGAGCACTTTGTGTACTGGCTCACCAACTACCAGCTCCGCGTGCAGCACGAGCCCGCGACGCGCCACCTCAGCGATGCCGACGCGACGCGCATCGCGCTCATGCGCGTCCACGCCAAGTTTTTCAAGAACTATGTCGGCTGGTGCAAGTTTCTGCGCACGGAGCCGTATGTCGCGTCCGAGACCGTGGCAGCACTGAAAAAAGGTCGCCGAGCATCCCAGCAGCCGCCCATGTCGGACGCCAACACGGCGCTCGTGATGGAGAAGCAGCTCGCGCTGTTCCTGCTCATCTGGGGCGAAGCCGGCAACATGCGATTTATGCCCGAGTGCATTTGCTTTTTGTACCACAGCATGGCCAGCAAACTGAACGAGGTCGAGTACTTGCCGAACGTTCAAGAAGGGTTTTACCTGAAGACGATCATCCGCCCAATCTACGACGTGATCTCGACCATGCGCACATCTGTCGCCCCTGAAGGTGCGAAGCCTCTCGATCACGCCGACGTGACCAACTACGACGATGTGAACGAATTTTTCTGGACTCCGGCGTGCCTCGACTTTGACGAATTGAACGTCGCCGAGGCGTTCAAAGTCCACGACCCGAAGACGTTCAAGGAGAAGCGAAGCGTGTTCAATCCGCTGCTGGCGTTTTTCCGGATCTGGTTCTTCCTCCTCGTCATGTTCCACATCATGGTCGTGTTTGTGTACGTTTCATATCGCGCCGACAATGGCGCATCGAGTGGTCTGAAGTTTTACGGCAAGTTCTTCACGACGAGTCAAACCGATATCCGCGCACATGCGATTTACTCGATTTTCATCACGATCTCGGCGCTGTTGGCGATGAAAGTGATCTTGCAAGTGTGGCTGCACGGACTGCGCATCTTCAAGAACACGTGGCTCATGATCGGCGTGTTTTGCCGCATGTTTTGGCACACTTTCTTCTTTGCGCTGTTCCTTCTGGTCGGTGTGTCGCCCGCGGAAAGTGCGCTATTTGGCTCGGCCAGTTCGATTCTTTCCGGTGGAGGGGATTCCGGCACGTTCCTCTCGATGGGATTGCTGTACATGATCGTGTACTGCATCCCAGTGCTGGTTGCTGCGTTCTTGCGCATGTTTTGCGCGCGAGCTGTGTGGGGCATTCGCATTCTGAACGGGATGGATGGCACAAGACGACAATACATTGGGCGTCACATGGCGCAGCCGTGGGCAGCATACTCGCAGTACGCGCTCTCGTGGCTGGTGATCTTTTTGTGCAAGTTTTTGTTCAACCTGCAGTTCATGATCAAGCCGCTCGTGGGGCCGTCGATCGTGGTTTACGACATTGTGACCGCGGACTCGGACGCCATCATCAAGTCGAACCACAATATCCTGTTCATCGTCGCGCTCTGGATCCCGGTGGTTGTCGTGTACATGTACGACTCGCAGATCTACTTCATCCTGTACCAAACGATTGTTGGCATGGTGATGGGCGTGCGCATGAAGCTCGGTCACTACATTGATTTGGAGCCGCTCAAAGTAGGCTTATACGGTGCGCCCAAGCAATTTGATAATCGTGTTACATCGACGCTCGCAAAAACAGTTCAGCAGGAGTCCGCGCCTTCGAAAGAAAGCGGAGAGATTGACCACGTGCGCCTGCGTTTTGCGATCATCTGGAACGAAGTGATCAGCAACTTTCGACTGAACGACTTGCTCGATGATCGTGAAACTGTGATGCTGCAGTACCGCATCCTCGGCAAGGGTGAGCACGTGGAAGTGCCGATCTTTTTGCTCGCTGGATCGCTGACCAAGGCGATTACAATGGCGTCGGCTGCATCGGCGAACAAGTGGAGCACACAGACGATTGAAAAGAATCTGGAAAGCGCATCGATTCTGGAAGGTGTGCAAGACGGCTTGTACTTGCTTCGTGAGATTTTCACGCTTCTTCTCGGCGACAGCGATGACCCGAACGGTGCTACGAGCGTGCTCGAGTACATCTACAGCTCACCGGATATCGCGTCTCTGCTTGACTTTATGCACTTGCCTGAACTCAGCGAGCAAATCGTGGAGCTCTTGGGTCTTGTGCTCGACATGCCGGAAGACATTGCATCGATTGAAGGCAACGATGCCGAGACGCAGAGCCTTCGTTTGGAATTCCAGGTTCAAGTTGGCGAAGTGGTCCAATCTGTTCGTGAAACGCTCAAGATCGTGGGAAAGATGCTGAATGACGCGAGTTTGTCACGAAAGCTCGACACATGCCAGTTCCTTCAGTTCACGCCTGACTTTGCGTTCCAGAAGCAGCAATTGTTGTCACTGTACAAGGCCGATGTCATGTTGCAGAACGGCTTCTTTTCGGCGCACAGACGCGAAAACGATGAGTCGTATGCGTCGTCATCGCGTTTCGCGAGAGAAGACTTTATTTCAGGCTGCACTCGCTTGTTCATCCTGCTTCGCCTTGATGTTGCGAATTCGTTGCCGCGTTCCCCCGAAGCCAAACGACGAATGGGCTTTTTCCTCCACTCACTGAACATGAATATGCCCGAAGTGGCCTCGCTCGAAGCCATGCCGTCATTCTCTGTGATGACGCCGTACTACAGTGAAACGGTTTTGTTTACCTTGGATGAGCTGAAGGACCCTGTGCACTCAAACCCGCTTTTTGAAGCACTTGACAAGAAAGCCACGACGAAGGGACGTGGTGAGCTCAGCATCATGCGATACTTGATCACGCAACACGCCGAGGAATGGAGCAACTTTCTTGAGCGAATGGGCGTGGCTACCCTTGAAGAAGCGCTGGCCGATGTTCCGATGCAAGTGCGTCTGTGGGCATCCTTAAGAGGTCAAACCCTTGCGCGTACGGTGCAGGGTATGATGATGTACGAAGATGCGATTCGCCTCTTGCGATGGCTTGAGCTGTACACCGTTGCGGATATGGATGAAGAAACGAAAGCGAGCGAGATGAGTCGAATTTCTGCGTTGAAATTCTCGTACATCACGGGCTGTCAGATCTATTCCCAACAAGTGGCAAAGGGCGACCATCGCGCGGACGATATCGACTTCTTGATGAAGAAATACCCGAGCTGGCGAGTGAGTTTTGTGGATACGATCAAAGGAAGCGATACGACTCGCTACGACTGCGTCTTGGTGAAATCCGAGAACAACGAAATTGTGGAAGTGTACCGATACGAGCTGCCTGGCAACCCGATTCTTGGTGAAGGAAAACCAGAGAACCAGAATGTGGCGCTACCGTTTACGAGAGGAGAATACCTGCAGACCATCGATATGAACCAAGAGCATTACTTCGAAGAAACGCTGAAGATGCCGAACTTTTTGGCGACTGCGACTTCGAATGGTGAAGATGTGACGATTATCGGTATGAAGGAGCACGTTTTCACTGGACGCGCGTCTTCGTTGGCCAGCTTCATGACGCTGCAGGAGCTCGTGTTTGTCACGCTGACCCAACGTGTGCTTGCGACACCGCTTCGTGCTCGTATGCACTACGGGCATCCTGATGTGTTTGAAAAGTCGTTTGTGATCACAAGCGGTGGTGTGTCGAAGGCAAGCAAGGGGATCAATTTGTCTGAAGATGTGTTTAGTGGGTACAACGTGACATTGCGTGGCGGATTGGTGACGCACGTGGAGTTCATGCAATGCGGAAAAGGGCGTGATGTGACGTTGAGCCAGATCAATGCTTTTGAAGCCAAGCTCTCGAACGGTTGTGCTGAAAGTTGCTTGAGTCGCGAAGGACATCGTCTGTCGAACAATCTGGACTTCTTCCGATTGAACTCGATGTTCTTTGGCCACTTCGGTTTCTACATCTGTAATGCGTTGACGGTATTGTGCGTCTACATCTACGCGTATGCCAAGCTGTACGTGGCGACTCATGAAGACATCGAAGTGAGTGCTGTCATGGCATCGAACAGTATGGCGTCTCTTTCAACCGTGATGAGTACGCAATACGTTCTACAATTCGGTATGCTGACGACGCTCCCGCTCCTGGCAACATTGTATGTTGAGTTTGGTTTCAAGCAAGCTGCGATGAGAGTCGTGGAGCTTCTCTCGACGCTCGGGATTGTGTTTTACGTGTTCCTCACCGGGACGAAGGCTCATTTTTACGATGTCGCGCTCATTCGTGGTGGCTCCAAGTACCGTGGAACCGGCCGAGGTTTTGGCATCACGAGAGATCCGATGGTTAACTTTTTCAAGGAGTACAATGTGTCTCACTTCCGTAAGGCTGTTGAGCTCATCGGCGTCATGATTCTCTTTGGGATCTGCGGAAACTTTAACATTGGCCAGGATGCGCTGTCGGACTACTGTGACAATGTAACGTTCGATTGTGATGACGAACCAGATTTGATTCCAGCCAACATCACATCGCTGCAAGCGTACAGTGCAACGCCACAAAGCTACGGCCTTGCTTCGTTTGCGGTGCTTCTTCTAGGAGCGTGCTGGCTGATGGCGCCGTTCCTGTTCAACACGGATGGGTTGGTGCTCCAAAAGACGAACATTGATGTAGCGAACTGGTTTGCGTGGATGATGCGCGTGAAGCGCGACGATGATCTGATTGACCAAGACGCACACAGCAGCTTAACTGGAACGCCAAAAGACGGATGGCTCGAGTGGTGGAAGGAAGATGTCGACTTGATGCTCAACCTTGGCGGCATGGGACGGATCTTGTACTGCTTTCGCGAGCTACGCCACCCGTTGGCGATGTACTACGTGTTCACAACCCAGTTCTCGCTGACTGACATGATCTGGCTGATTATCGTGATCGCAGCGGTTTGGGCCGCTTTGTGTGCAGGCGATCTCATGACCAATTGGACCATTGCACGCAAGCAAAAGCTGCAGTTCCTGACTGTGCGCGGCGTTGTGTACATGGTTGTCGTCGTCTGTGGACTGATGATCGCGCCAATTATAATTGGAGGCATTGCTGGTTGGTCGATGAACAAGGCGTTGGTGCTCGCGAGTGCGATCTTCTTGGGACTCAACTCGATCTGCCAGTTTGCACTGGCGCTCCATGGCTTTTACGGATTCCGTTTCGCAATGATGCGTCCCGTGATTGCGTTGGGTTTCCTCTTCGATATGCTCGTCGGCTTCTTCCTCGTCGTGCCGCTGATCGCGCTGTCCTTCCTCCCGTTCATGCGTATCCTGCAGACGCGCATGCTGTACAACGGAGGCTTCTCGCGCGCGTTGAGCTCTGGTTCGGAAGTCGCGGCGTCGCTAGTGATCGTTCTTGGCTTGGTCGCTGGTTTTGTGCACGGGTTCATGACGTGCTTCATCGCTGCGCTTGGCTACGTCAATGACTCGAGCGACAACTTTGTGAACCGGTCGTTCTACTACTTTGTGACGCACGCGCTGTCAGATAGCGAAAGCTCCCAGCTGCTGAACTGGATGCAGAAGGGGTACTTGAAGACTGCGTGTGCTGGGGCTTCGGTCGCCGCGGTCCTGATCAGCTTGATGCTGAGTCGCTTCTTTGGTCGTCGATGGAGCATGGTGTCGGGTGCTATGTGCATCGTGGCGAGCATGGTGCTCAACTTTATCGAGTCAAAGGTGATGATCATTCTTGCGTGCACGCTCGCGGCAGCAGGGCTCGCCGTGTTGACGATGAACTACATGCTCTACAGCTTTGAGATTTGCACGAAGGGATGGCGTGGCAAGAGTGTGGTGATGTTCTTGCTCGGCAGCATGTTCGGGTACCTCGTGTACGCAATCATGCAAGCCAAACTTGACGCGAAGGTAATGGACTCGACAAATTCGAAGAGCTACAATGATAACTGGCGTATGATCCCGCTGTATGTTGCTGCACCAGTCATTATCGTGCTGGGAATTGTCCTGAAAGTGATCCCTGAGAGTCCCGTATGGCTGCTTCGCAATAAGCACACGGAACATGCGAAAAGAGTGCTGGCGCGACTGCGTCAGCGTGAAAATGTGCAGCAGGATGTGACATTGATCGAGGAGGAGCTGAAGGCTTCGGCGACGAAAGGAACCAACCTCCCGTTCCGCATCTCGTTTGTGTTTGTGCTGCAGATAATGGTCGGCGTCATGATGTCGCACGGACTCTTGTACCGCCAGCAATTGAGAGAGACGAGCTCGTCGACGGACGGCAGTCGGTACTCGTTGTGGTTCGAGTACTATGCAATCTGCAGTGCTTCGGGACTCGCGTTTGGGGTCTTTTTGGTGGACAACGTGCGCCGCAAGACGCTGCTGAAGGAGTTTTTGCCATGTCTGGCGATCTTGTCATTTTTCTGTGGCGTGATTGCAAGTGCGACGAGTGACCACGGCAAAGTGCTGCAGGGTCTGCTGCTCGTGCTGTACATCGCGGCGGGATTGAGTCTGCTGAGCGTAGCGTGGCTGTCAGCGATGGAGATGTTCCCTGTGTCGCAGCGTCCCATCCTGTTCTCGCTGTCACTGTGCATGTTCTACCTGACAGAAGCGGTGGTGTTCCTCGCGACGCCGTCATTCGCTGCGATGCACTTCATCTTCGGCGCGTTGTGCGCGTTGATGACGGTCGTGCTTTTCATGTTCTGCGCGAGTACCAAGATCGGCGCGATTCAGCTCAAGGGCGAAAAGAAAGCTGAGAAGGAGAAGCAGGCGCTGGCGGACGCTGCCGCGATTGTTGCCGCTGGCGTGAACGATATCCACGAGCACGGCGAGAACCAGCTCCAGATGCGGCGCCAGCAGTCGCGCTTCGCGGTTGGTGCCGGCGGGAACCAGTCGTCGCGGCACTTGCCGTACATTAGCCAGTCGACGCTCGACAGCACGAGCAGCAACGACAACGGCAACATCCAGACGTTCACGTCCACGAGCATGAACAACGTCAGCCAGAGCTTCCACGACGACAGCAGCGAGAGCAACGTGACGGAGAGCCCGCGCGCGGGGTCGTACGTGCCGCAGCGCTCGGGGTCCATCGACCTCATCGACGAGTTCGACGCGCTCGACTCGAGCCGCAGCGCCCATGGCGCCGAGGTCTCGTACCCCGTGCAGCAGCCGCGCTCGCAGTCGTTTCTGCGCTCGCAGTCGTACCCGGACGCCGACGAGACCATGTACCGACGCCTGTAGGGCTTTTTTGTTGATATATCTATACACGCGAACTAATCTTGGCCACGTGTTGACGGCAAAGTGGATACAAGATGACTAGCGTTTCATGCCGCCCACCCAATCAGCACGCAGACTGTGAGCTATTACAGCCAATCGCATTTCAAATCGTACAAGATGATGAAGTCATAAAAAAAACCCACGAAACAACATACTGTGTCCCTTCGCATCCGCCGTCACACTTTTGTGCGCAGGTTCCATGATGGTCTCATCAAAAAGCAGCAGCGTCGCGACGACTGCGACTCTCGGCGCATCAAAATCCGTGTGTGCGAGTGGTTGCGACCGTCTTGTGCGCGCAGAAGGTAAACAGCGGCCGCGTCATCAAAAGCGGCTCTCT
Source organism: Globisporangium solare (assembly GCA_023335675.1). Taxonomy (NCBI): domain Eukaryota; phylum Oomycota; class Peronosporomycetes; order Pythiales; family Pythiaceae; genus Globisporangium; species Globisporangium solare. Next base: position 17,300 of record JAADVP010000113.1, on the reverse strand, counting down.
CTCGCTCACTCGCAGAGTGTCGTACAAATGGCCACAACTGCAGTCGAAAGGCGCACATATCGCAAGGTGACTGACTCATATTTTGGGCAAACACTCTTTAAATTGGGCCGAAATCCAGTCCAGACTGAACAACGCCATCGAATGCTCTTGTCGAACGAACGAACGCTCGCAAGATGTCAGCATCGAAACGGAGGATGCGCGGCTTTCTCGATCGAGTGTTTCAAAGTGTCGAAAATGGTCATGAATGCGCTCCACGACACCAGAAAGCGATTGATTGCTCCGATGCGTCGCAGCGGAAGTCGTCGGCACGCAGCGATTGTTTGTGCTTGTGCATTCAGTTAATGGTGCACATATTTTGGGCGCAATCTGCGTGCTAATTCGGGGATTGTGTCTGCTTCGGACGTTGCATATATGCTGTATGATGGGTTTTTGTGCGTGGCGAATTTCGAAAGAGAGTCTGGCCGCAAAGCCTCGACGCGCCACCGACTCGCAGTTGCAGCCAGGCAGGATGGAAGAACTGCAGCACATGCCATGCATTTGACGAACAACACTTGCACACGTGGCTGGTGGCAGTAGCGGAAATCCTGCAATTGCTCCGATGTTTGTGCCATTCGCACACATGCGTGCTTGTGCACATGTTGTCATTTACCGGCAGAGCAGCAGACAATTGTTTGCGCTCGGCTGAGGAGGTTGCCCATTGGTTTGTTTCATGGCCTCAACAACTTGGGCTCAGTATGCGTGGCGGCCATTATTCACACCCGAAAAAACCTCGACAACTGGTGTATTAATAATCCCACTCTTTCTGTCCTTGGTGCAAAAGCACACCTTTGGCAAATAAAACCTCGACGGATGCTGCCCACTCCCCTACCCCCATGCTGCGTTGGGTTTCCCTGTAAGTTCCCCCCCCCCTCCCTCCCTCGCCTTGCTTCCCCTCAGAAACACATGGGGGTAGAGAAGAGCCGCGCGCCAGATGGCCCTGCCATACAAACACCAAGTCAAGCCGTGTGTTCGGTTCTGCGCTTTTCGCCAAGAGCACATGCATGTGTGTGTGTGTGACTCAGAGACTCGCGCCGCCGCCGCGATTTACAACTCGACGGACGCCCGCCCCGCAGGCGCATTCGTACGGCTCGTCGCGCGCGTGAACGGGAAGCGCCCATTGCCGAGCGCTCCCCTCGTTACCCGTCGACGCGGTGCGCGCCCCTCGGCAACCTTCCACAAAATACAGTACGCCTGCAAGCGAACCCCTACACGCTTGCCGATGGAGCCCCGCAAGTCGCGATATCGACTGCTGCTGCGCGTGTATGCGGCCGAGAACCTGCGCAACGTGTCGACCCACGGCACGTACTGTAAGATCTACGTCGGCAACGCCGACATGGCCGTGTCGCGCAAGGGCCGGCAGTCGTTCAAGAAATTCCTCCAGCAGCAATCACACGCCGCCAGCACCGATGCCTTGTCCGCAAGCGCAACCGCAGGCGCAACGCGCATGCGCGAGTTCAAGACCAAGGTGCAGAAGTTCTCGCGCGCGAACCCGATCTGGAACGACAAGTTCGAGGTGCCGGTTGTGGACGCGCAGGACGACCTCGTGAGTCTGCGCGTCAAGAGCGCGCGCCTCATGTCGTCGCCCGCCGTGGGCGCGTGCTGCGTGTCGTTGCGCGACGTGCCCGAGGACGAGACCGTGGACCGCTGGGTGCGGCTCCAGGACGGCAAGAAGGACGCCGGCCGCGTGCGCATCCAGATGCGGCTCGTGCGGCTCGATGGCGCAACTCCAGCGCAACAACCGCCGCCGCCACAAGCACAGCCAACAGAACCCAAGCCGACAGAAAGTAGCGGCGCTACCGCCGGCAGTAGCCGCCGCTCGTCGAGCCACGCGCGCAGCCTCGCAGCCACGGACCCGACTGTGTACAGCAGCCGCACGGAGCACTCGACGCCCAGCAGCTCGTCGTCGTACTCGGCCGGCGTCGCGCCCGGCTCCACCACGAGCTTCATGAGCTTCAGCAGCGCCGACGACGACGCCGACAGCTACGACGGCGACGCGCTCCACGACTCGCACCGCGACCACAACGCGTCGCTGCTGTCGTCATTCCGGTCGCTCGACCGCGGCACGCTGCTGAGCGAGATCGGCACGCCGCGCACCCACGGCTCGTTTGTCGGCAGCCTGCACCAGTACAACCGCAACTCGATCGCGACGTCGACGCCGAGCCGCACGACCATGGTCATGAGTGAACTCGGTGCGTTTGCAGTTAGTATCGGGTTGTTGGCTCTTGTGCCTGTCTTGTTGGCTCACACCTTTGTTTTCTTTTTCTGTTTTCGTTGTTGCGCGTTTTAGAAATCGCGGCGCTGAGTCAGCAGCTCACGAGCGGCGATGCGCGCCATTCGGGCGAGACCGAGGACACGGACAGCGAAGAGATCGAGGACGACGAGTTCGACGTCGACCGAGTGAGCGAGGGCCCGCGGATCCCGTGGAACCCGACGATCACGCGGCTGCTGTCGCGGAAAAGCATGAACGTGCTCATCGACGAAGAGGAAGACGACGACGACATTGGCCTCAGCACGGTCAGCGGCAGCGCGCCACTTGAGCGCGACAGCGTGCCGATCCTGGACTTTCCGGGCCCCCACGACATTGACGAGATCGACTGCGCGTTTGACGACGACGACGACGACGACAGCAGCAGCCACAACGGTAGCAGAAGAAGCAACGGGTCGTCGCTATACATGTGGGATGTGTCGAGCGACCGCGCGAGCAGCGACTCGCTGTCGTGGTGATCGTCGCACGAAGGAAACACGCCGCCCTTAATTATTATTGAGTCTCGCTTGCTGCACGCACGTCCACAACTAGACTCCACAGCTGCCGCCAGGTCTCCCTTCTCCGGACGTCGTCGTCTCCCAGAGAGCAAAACCAAACGTGTGTGCTCGCGCGCTGTATATGTCCTGTGTGGTGTGCTTTTTGTGTGCGGTTCAGGGAGCTCTCTGCTATTATAATATGAAAAAGACCTCCATCCGTCCATCGTTGCGTCCGTCTATCCACGCCAGCGAAGGTATGCGTTGTGCTTCCCTTTTTTTCACAGGGACTGTGCAGGACTCTCGAGCTCCTCATGCTGCCTATGAGCTCGTCAGAGCGGCATTCGACCCACTCAAGTGAACTCTTCGCGGTTCTAGCAGGTACGGTGCGAGTCTCCATGTGGCGTTCCAGAATGTAGCCATGTCTCTCTCCGAAATATGTGACTTGTGCAGCCAAAAATAACGAAGGATCCGGACGCCGCAGCAGCGCGCATCCAGGCGCGGTATCGAGGCAGCAAAGTCCGAACGCAGCGCCAGAAGGCGATCGCGGGCGTCACGCGCCTCCAAGCGCAGCAGCGCGGCCGCTACTCGAGACGCGCGTACGCGCAGCTTCTCGCATTCGCGAAAGAGCAGGTACACACTCAATTTGTGTGTGTGCGTTCCAGGCTGCACCGCTCATTGTTTTGACCTGTGTAGCTTGTTGTCGGTGCGCTGCAAATCAGGAAGCGTTCCTGCACGATGCCAAGCGTCGACAACTGCGGATCTGGCGCCGTGAGCAGGAACTCTACTTCCTGCAGCACACGACGGCCGATCAACTGGAGACTCTCCACGCGTTCCAGCGCAAGCACAGCGCGTTCGTGATTCAGCGAGCATGACGCGCCACGAACCCACGCGGCACTGCAGCAACTTGTCAAGCGAAGGATGAGTCTCTAGCGGATCGGATCTTGGTATTTGATCCGTTCCATGTTGGCGGGTTGAACAGCAACGGGAATAATGACATAAAGGTCCGAGACAGAGCCGATGACCAGCTACGAGCGAATACCGCTGCCGCCCTTACAAACACGCTGATGGGACCACTTCCATCGTCTCCACCAAGCGGACCTGCTCGCTTAGCTGATCCAGCAGCGTTTGCCGCTCGCCGAAAACACGCACAGGACAGGTACGTAGGAGCTGCATGCCACCACGCCTTGTAGTGCATATAGAGAAGCGATCCGACGAGTTGGACATGCTCTTTTGTTTTGTATTGTGGCGGTGGTGATGCAGGATCAGACAATTTGTGCGCGCTCACAAGCAGCAGCACGAGGCTTCTGCTGCAGCAACAGGGTCGTCAGGAGGGACTTTCGCATCTTTGTTGGAAAAGCGCACGCACCGACGCGAACTGTACGAGCAGCTCGTGCGAATGCGGCTCGACGTGTCTCGTCACGTCCATGATTTCGAACAAACAGCGCGGGCGGCGCGCGCAGCACGAGAGCTGCAGACAGCGCAAGTTGCTGCGAGCTGTGCGAATCGGCTGGCGAACTTGCAGCGTCCACGTGACGGCGACAAGGATCCATTGAAGCGACCAACAATGTCGCTCGACACGGCAGTTGCGTTGATTTCGCGCGAGCAACTCGAGGCGCAAAAGCTGGCGTTCCAAGCAGTCACGCGCGATTGGGATGCTCAGCGGAAAGCGAAGGCGTGGCGTCACCACTGCAACGTCGTACACGCCATGACGAGCAAGACAAAGTGGTGGCAGACGACAATCGCAGGCACCGAGCGCGATATCCGCAGTGTGGCTGCAAGAAGCCCCTGGGACCACGAGCGGAAAGTGTGGATGTGGCCACGGACCACACCGGATCATCTCGGCCACTCTCCGTCGCACGGTGAAGCTGAGGACGCCAGCGATCCACTTGACGTCTTCACGTCGCAGCTTCGTCAACAGCATGATGGAAATGAGTCCATTGCGCTCACAGACGATGCCACTGCGTCTGAATGGTGGCGAGCTTATTGCATGCAGCGTCACTTGCCGGTGGGCGACAGCACGTTCAACAGCAATAATGACGAGGAAGAGGACTATCGCGCGCGGTACTCGCCCGAAGCGCTCGCCAATCCGGTATTCTATCGTGTGTGTCAGCAATCCCAGCGGCGCCATCGCGTCCACGAGCAAGCGTGCGTGATCGACGCCATGTCTGCGAGACTTGAGAACCAGGTGAGCCAGCGCGTGGGCGAGATCGAAATCCAGATCGAGATCAACACGAAACTGCAGATGGAGATTGAGGTGCGGCGACAGCACATTAAGCAGCGGCGAACAAAGGAGGGTTGTGCGGTCGTCACGATCCAACGAACGTACCGAGGTGCGCAGGGCCGAGTTCGAGCCAAGGAGATCCGCGCAGAGTACTTTGTGGTGGTGCGAGGGCGTGCGACCCGCAAAGGCAAGTGCGAAGAGTGTGGCGAGGCCCAGGCCGCGCTCGAGTGCAAGGAATGCGAAGAGAGTCTCCACTTTTGCCCCCTCTGCTGGGTGCAAGTGCACTCGACCCGCCGCCGCAAGCTGCACGTTGCGATCCCCATGGTCGTTGTGCCACAATTAGCGAAAGCAGACGTGCTGCCGTCAACTTGTGCCACTGCTGATAGTCGAGCGCGCGCAGCGCAGGGAAGGCAGCCGGTAGACTTGGCGTACGGAGGCATTGCGCTTGGCACCAACGCAACGGCTGCTGCCGCCGCGAGGTCGGGCCGAAAGCCCGTCACTGAGCCCCGGCTGCCTGCAAAAAGGAGTTTGACGCACGGCGTGGACACAGCTTCGCCAACAACTGAGGCCGAGAGCATCACTTTGGACGCTTCTTCCACGCTAGTGGGAGACGCTTTGTTGCCTCTGGAGCAGTCACGCGACAGTGTCGCGAGAGCGAAAATGGACGATGCACCTCCGCTAGCAGCAGCAGCACCAGCGGCAACCAGGTCCAGTATCAGCATCGAGGAATCTGGTGTCGGCGAGAAACCTACAGTGAAAGCTCCTTTGTGTCGTGTCCTCTCAGAAGTGAAGCAGCAACCTCTACCAGCCAGTGGAGCTGCCTCAAAACGTGACAAAGCAGAATCGGAGAACACAGGAGAAGCAGCTACTGTGAATGAAACGAGTCAGGATGGCGCTGGTGCAATAGCTGAAGAAGCGCGAGTGGCTCGCAGTGATACAAAGGCCGTGAAGCACCCGCTGCGCCTCGTTTGAGTCTAAAGCAGCGAATGGGAGACAAATCGTCACAGAAGAGCGACGAAACCGAACTGACGAGCGCGACAGTGGCCGCTGCTGATGCTGCGCCAGCAAGTGTTTGTGATGTGCCTCTAAAAGCAGCGGATTCTCAGTCTACGAACGCGTCTGTAGCTCCTCGTTTGAGTCTGAGGCAGCGAATGGGAAGCAAGCCGTCAATCCACACAAGCGCACCAGACAATTCAGTTGATCGAACCCCTACTGTGGATTCTACAGACCCAGCGATTCCGCCGGGTACGCAAAGCACGGAGCCATTGATGCAAGAAGAAGGAGCTGGTGCTAAATCTCCATCCGTGCTCTCAGCTGAAGCAGTCAGCTCCAGTGCGCTTTCTCAAGCTCACGAAGAGGAAGGTCAAGTCAAACCAGGACCACCAGACGAGATCATTGTCAATGCTGCAGAAAGTGCCAGAAAAGGAGCTCTTCTTGGGGATCTTACTGGTGCAGCAGGTCATGGCGGAGAAGGGGATGAAGGCAAAGCAACAGTCCCATCTGCAGAGCAGCCGCTGCTTCAACCGGACAACTCAGAGCGATAAGTGGAGTCGACGTAGTGAACTATCGCCACCGCCGATGGCGCGTTCGACTGCAGAGAGACCAGTAGTATCAAACCACAGGGTCCTTTGAGACCTCACTGTCTCTGTTGTGGCTCAGATCGGCGCACGCGGTCTATAATAGCGTGCCAAGCAAAAAAGCAAGCTCGGAATATCGTGCAGAGCATAGTGTCAAGCTCTACTATGGGGCACTCGTGGTCGTCGCGTGCGCCAAAGTTGCACGATGGCGGCGCGCGCATCGAGATCACGGAAAAGGACGCGCTCACTGTGTGTGAGGACGGTGACTTGCTGCTGGTACGCGAGCAAGTCGCACATACCGCGTTGCGCGTCGTGCTTGATGCCCACGTCGCGCGGGACATTGCGCGCATGCAGCATAGCCAGTTCCCCACGCAGCGCATCACACAGCTGCCAGGTTCAACTCTCGAATCTGTCACGGTTTGCAAAAACTGAGAAGGAAATGTGTCTCCCCAAGATGGACCCTCTCTCATTGTCCTCTACGGTTGTACTTGTGTCATTCGCTTCTGCTCCGTCGTTCAAGTGTGGACGAGGTACTTTTGTATTGCGAGAGTGCTACAAGCGTGCTTTCTGACCTCAGTTTACATCTTTCTGCGTTGTTTTGCTGCGTATGACTCGGATTGCGAAGCTGCGCGCTGTTGCTGCGACAGCACGGCCGACTGCACGTCCTCGAGATCACGATCGACGGTCTCGCATTGATCCCGTTTAGCGACAAGGTCGCGAGCCGACTCATGCGCCGAGATCGGGTAAAGTTGCTTGGCTTCCCTTGTGCATATGTTGGATGCCGCCCTGTGTTCAAGAGTGCAAATGTGATGTCTGTGCATGCGTGTGCTGCCTTGTGCGCCAAGTTCGCCATTCGCCGTTTGAAAAGCCACGTTGCGAGTGACGTTTTCCGCACGTTGGTCGCCGAGATTACGGCTCTGGGGGCTTCGTCACTCGAGTGGCGTTCTTTCGAGCAGCGCGACCTGCCAATGGCGCTCACACATGATCATGCAAGCATACAATTGCCACCATGCATCACCTCGCTCATGAAGCGGACGCTTTCGCTTTTCCAGAACAGCGTCACGCTTGTTGAAACGACCAGCAAGGGATCCGCCACAACAGTCACTTCACAAGCACATCACGCATTGCAACAGCAGCCTGACCACAGTGACTCGCCTGCAGCGCCGAAAGCGAACGCAAAGCCGCCTGGAAGCATTAGCAGCATGGATCGTCCTGCTGCCATCGATCAAGCAAATGCACAGATGTGGAGACGCCTTGACGAACACGAGATCCTGAGTGCGTGCTTCGTCGCGGTGGTGTACGAGCGTGTGGGCATCATGGCGCCGATTCAGCAGACACGAGTGGAGCATCGCGCAATCACCCCTACGTGCTTCTGGGCACGACCAGCTGTCAACAGCGACTCGGGTGATGCTGCTGCGTCGGAGCTCCTCCCAAATGACACACTTGAACACGACATGTTCCTACTGTAGAGATGGACGTTTTCGTCGTCCAGGTCAGGTGGACATATGCCACAACATGGACACACGGATAGTGCAAAGAACGCAAAGTGAACCCAAGCACTCGAATTGGTTTGTTCCTACTACCTATCTACCTAATACCCTACGCGTCCTACCTATCACTCTATCCTTGATTTTTTTTTTTTCGGCCGTTTGTCCATTCACTTTCGTCCTCTTTCACACAACACATTCTCCACCCACATCACAACCATACACATGAGAGATTCCAGCGCGTTAGCGTTTCCCCGCTTTAGCACAGCAAGCAAACACGTCTAACTTGCAGCGTCCTTGGCGTCCTCGGGATTCACAGTAACTGGCTCTGCCGCTGCTGCCTTTTGGTCGGGTTGTGCCGGTTGGGCAGTTGGTGCTGATTGTTGCTGCTGCTGCTTTAAGCGTTCCATTTGCTCCTGTCGCTGCTGCATCTGCTGCATGAAGTGGCGTCGAATATCAGCACAACGTGGCACTTTACACTCGGCGTAATCCTTCTCGCACTGACGCGCGTGCGCGGACAGTAACCCAACGATCCGCTTGCATAGCACACACGGACCAGCAAGTCGCTGCTCGCACATCGCGCCGTGCTTCAGCATGGAACGCATACGATGACAGTTGAAAAACGTGCAGTCCGCCACAGTGCAACTACTTGCATGTTCCAGTTGAAGAAGCAGCTGTGGGTCGATGTTGTGGATCCGTCGCTGCTTCTTGCTTGGATCTTGATCGGTAGCAGAAGAGTTAGCAGCACCTGATTCCTGCGACGTCGGTGTGGAAGCAGACGCACCATCTCCGCTTGCTGCAGTTGCTGAAGCAGAAGATGGAGCTGCTGCTGCTGAAGGCGGTGCTGTACCATCAACTGGAGTTTGCATTGCTGCAGAAGCAACTCTGTCTCCACTGAACGCTGTTGATGATGCAGCTACCGTTGAAGCCAAACTCGCAGCATTTGCTGCACCCGCAACATCTCCAGCCGCTGCTTTCACCGGAGAGGATGTCTGGTTCAGCTTTCGCTTTCGATTTGGCCCCGTCGTCGTTTTGGCGTTCTTGATCGAATTAGTCTTATCCAACTTCGCTCGCTTCAACTCGGAGCTTCCAGCCTCTCGCTTGATTGGCCGGCCTGGACCGGCCGCTGTCACCCCACTAGCCTGAGCAGCGAGAAGAGCGCCTTTGCCATCTCCAATAGCACCGTCAGCAGGCACACCAGTCTCCGATTGCTCGCCAGGTTTTGGAATCGGAACAACTTTGAACAAATGCAGCTGGTGTTCGTGCTTTGTCTTGGCATTGCAATCATCGCACAGATTAAACACAGGGCAGATAGAACAATTCCATCGGTTCCCGCTTGTCAGCGCGATTTTGCAGCCCGAGCAACTGAATGTGAACCCAGTAGTGCCTTGGTTGAACAAATGGTAGAGGACCATCATGGACGAATGCTTGGCACGGCGGATCTGGTCGAATTGACAGTGATTGTTCTGGCAGTACATCAAAAACGCTTCCCGCGTATCAAAAATCTCGCACGGCATGATGACATCATCTAAATCGTCATCTGAAACGCGAGTCTTGGAGACAGCCTTATCTTTCACTTTCACGAGTACTCCGGCAGCCGGTGCGACGGGCTTTGATTCGGAAGTTGCTGCTGCTGCTACATTTTTCGCAGCATCAGGGTCTTCTTCAGTCTTCATGACCACGTCGCTACCATCGTCTTTTCCATCGCTGCTGGATTTTTCCTTTTCCCCCTCCTCAGCTTTCACCTTCATCGTGGCCTCATTTGGATCAACAAAACCCAACGAAACTGCGTATTTGATCTCTTGAAGGTCCAAGTCAGCTAGCTCCGAGGCTGCTGCCTTCTCACTCATAGGGAGAATCCTTGCACTCAGTTCTTCGGCACGTTTGGCTCCACTTGATGCAAGCTCGACGCGGTGGAGTAACTGAGTCTTGGTTGTCTCGTAGCAAGTAGAGCAATAGTAGTGGTGGTAATGGCGAGGTGGCGAGTTGCGTGAGCTGGAGGAAGACGCCCTAGTTTTTTTCACCGCCTCCAAAAGCTCAGTCACAGAATTCGACGGTGGAAGTGTTTTCAGCTCCCAATATCCAACCTTGACGATTGGGATGGAGCATTTGTGACACTTCGGATAGAGATCCACGACAAAGAAGTCGTCCTTTTGCGGTTCCAAAATTCCCTTGAGCTTCTGCATCAACGGATCGCTATTGACAACGTTCTTTGAGCTCCCAAGTGGACGGCCAAGCTGAACACCTTTCTTTGATCGCGTCTTGGTTGTGCTACTTCGAGTTGAAGACGCTGGGGCGTCAACACTTGACGTCTTTGACTTTTTGCTTCGCTTCTTTTTGCTCTTGGAATGTTTTCCAGCTTTCTTGGATGTTTTTCCGGTGGGTGCTGCAGACGGCTCGTCCACGCTTTCGTTTTCACCCAGTGTACCAGTTTCGCTCGGACTCAGCGAACCAGGTGTTGGAGCATTCGAATCACCTTGATCATTTGAATTTTCCACTTGATCCTCAGCATTTGCAGAACCCGACGACTTTTCACCACTGCGGCTTCCAGAAATCTTTTCCTCAATCTGCTTGATTAAATCCTCGGCAAGGCGTGGCCAATAGTCACCCTCAAAGTATGGCAGCTCGTGGGCTGCCTTCTTCTTCATATAATACTCCGCGTACAAATTGGAGATATTGTACACGAGGCCATCCTTCTTCGCTTGCTGCAGCAACTTTTGGTACCATTGACGCAACCGTGCCGACTTCGGAATTTTCTGGTTTTCAGGCTTGCAAAAGAAGATGTAATCGTCGCCTTTCAACGGAGGACACGACCAAATGTGTGCAGTGTGAAAGCCACGATTCTTGCAGTCTTCTAGAAAGCCCAACATCACCTGTTGATGCATCAGCGTTCGAAGCTTCTTCGGCTGGAAATAGTTGACCGAATCCAAGTACGACACATACACACGCCCAGCATTTGGTTCGAGTGAATCGGGGCCGTACTCTTGGACATACAACGTGAAGATAAGCACATCCACGCCATCCAGCTCCTGGAAAACGCAGATGCACCGCGAACGATATGTCAGCTGAAGAGACTGTGCCGTTGTTGCTGGCCCTGCCGCATTTCCATTGCGTTTTTTCGTTGCGCTATCTGCCGAGGACGTGCGTTGTCGCTTCAGGGATTTTGTTTGCCCAGTCCCTCCTGCGTTGACTCCGCCCCCACTCTTGGCTTCACTTTTCTTCGACTTTCCATAATGAGCAGCAAGCAGCTTTCCCATTTTCGGTTTGATTTGCACTTGTTTGTCGATACTCAACACTTCTCGAATTGTAACGCCGAAGTGCGTTTCCGAAACAGGTTCGTCGACTCCACGAGAAAAGCCGATGCTGTCCGAGTTCCCCAAATTCCCCATACGTTCAGCCTCGTCTTTTCCCGCCTGCTCAATTGATTCAAGAACTTTCCTCTCGATTAACCTCGCCATACGCGTGATAGGAAGACGGCTTGCTTTCAGACCATTTTCAGTGGAAGGCTTGACACCAGAGACTCGCTGCTTCTTCACACAGATTGGACAAACGAAAGGCTCTTGTTCCCCAGAAATCGCGTGATTCCGCTCGTTGAAGAGTGCACAAATTTGGTGGTACCATAGTTTGCAGGAATCACACTCGACCCATGGCTCTTCAGCAACTTCGCTGTTCTTGCGCTTTAGCAAAGACGACTTTTTCAGCACACCATCAAAAGGCACGATAGCAGTTGGTCCAGCACTTGGTGCGCCATCAGTTGGTGTTGCCGCTGTCAGCTGCGGAAGCGTCGACATATCAATCGGACCGTCCCTCATTTGCTTGTAGCAACTTGAACACCAGTGATGCTCCCCACGCGGATCACTGTAGTAGTGCGTGTGTCGGCGTATGCGTCCGGCACAAGGCCCACTACAAAATAGCATGCATGGTGCAAACTTAAACGAATCTCCACCGCAGAGCTGACACATCTCCTCACGTCGCTGCTCACATCGCTTGAACAACTGCTTCTCAAGCTGATTCTTCAATGCAGCCAAAGATTTGTCGAAAGATGCCAGTAATTGTTTTGCGGCCTGGTTGAACTTGTTGGTGCTGCTGTTGTACGCAATGCAGTTCTCAAACACCAAACGAACATCACCCGCAAAAGCCTCGACGCTGTTGTAATGTTCATTCTCTAGCCGTTTCTTGATCGTACCCAAGTCCATTGGGCACTTGATGATGTCGAAATAGTCAGGAATGTTCCATTGCACTGGATCGACTGGGTTGTTGAACGTCCAGCCATACTCACTCTCCATGAGCCTTGTGATCAGCGGCACCAGCCGATTCTTCAGTTCCGTTAACGTGATGTGGCCACAAAAGTTGAACCGAAGTGACCGAATATGCTCATCCAGTTGCCTTTCAGTCATTGAGTCCAGATAAGATATGTCTTGGTGGGAGACATGCTGGTCGCTTCGAAGACTTGCTTGACTTCCACGAACGACGAGACCGTTTGATAGCGCTAGCGCCGCTTTAGCAGGAGCAGCAGGTTTTCCGGATATTGGAATATTTGGAGCAACAGTTCCGTTAGACGCGGCTTGAGCTTTTGCTTGTGCGCGAGCCTTGGCAATCTTAGCCTGCTCTTTTCTTCGTAGTTTTTTCTCCTTTTCGGTCTGGAACTTCAGAGGTTTCTTCTTCAGGTCACTTAGATCACCAGTAGCAGCGATTTTTGACTCGGTTTTCACTCCAGCAGATAACTGCGTAGCATCATTTCCATTAGGAAGTTTTGCTGCATCAACTGACCCAGGCACGTTTGCACCCAGCATTGCCGCATTATTCGACGCAGAAGCTGGATTAGAAGATGCCGCATTCACTTTGCTCTCAGTTTTTACGGCGCCAGGCTGATTACCAGCCGTCCACGCAGCACCACCCGATTGCAGCATTGCGGCTTGTCGCTGCTGAAGAGCTGCGGTTGTTTGTGCGACTAAAGGGCTGTGCCCAGTTCCGCTCACACCAGCAACCCCTGCTCCATTATTGTTTAGCAAGTTTCCAGCTGCACTAGCAGAGACCGTGGTGTTCATAATCTTGATTAAGCCACGGACACCTTCTGGACATTGGTTCGCAGCCATTTGCAACTGGGCAGGGTTTCCACGACACGAATCGACGATCTTGATCGCCTTTCTCACAGGACCACACACTTCGCAAATCATTTTGTTGCATTGCTTGAAATGCGACAACACGTAGCGCGACGAGATGCAGTGATCTGTGCGACATTGACGCTGGTGACACTCGCAGATATGCTTCCACAAAACCTTCATTCCAGCGCAGTAGGGTAGTATACATTGCGGTGTGGCGCATGTGCTGGCATGTCGTAACATGCACAAGCGCTCTTGCTGGCGTCGAAGAACCAGCTGTTGCTCGGTCTCGTTCATGGGAGGTCGAATCGCACTACATACATCACACTGAAGATTGCGGCACTTTCGGAAGTGGGAAAGTAATTGGCGAGTCGATTTGCACCCAATCGTAGTGCACTGAGCATTCGCACATCGAGAGACATGCGCCAACAGTGCTTTCGTGCGGCTGCAATACTCAATTGTACATTCTCCAGTCGTGCACGTCCGGGCGTGCTTCAATTGGATCAGTCGCCTCTTCAACTCTTCACGTTTTTGTGCAATCGATGCCTCGGTCATCTGTGCGATTCCAGTAGGCGTCCCAGCAGTTGGCGTAACTGGGCTTGCTGATGTGACAGGCGCTGTGGTCAGTACCCCTCTCTGTAGCTGATTTCCAGTGGCACTGGAATTCATACCCATACTAGCAACATTGGCAACATGATGTTGCTGCTGTTGAAGCTGCATTTGCTGCATCCGACGAAGCTGCTGCATTTGCTGAAGTTGCTGCAGTTGCTGGATCTGAGGACCTGTCAAGTTCATCCCATGGTACAAATTTGACGCACCAACAGCAGCTCCAGGCACTGCTGCAACCATTGTAGGGTTCGGCTGCAAACCAAATCCGGCTGAAGCTGGAATCGACGGCGACGATAAACTCGCACTTATTTCTGGAGGCATGCTGAGTGCCACTGGGTTAAACTGGGCCCCTGCCACAGTTGATGCAGCACTGGACGTCGCAACGGGCGTTGGCGCACCGCCAAAATTGCCAGCAATTGAGGCCGACACGGCCGTTGCATCTTGCAGCTCGGATTCAGGCATCGCGATTGGTTCGTCACTCACTCCATTTGCCATCTCGTCCGCTTCTCGCTCGAGTTCATCAAGAATGGAGCTTCCTGAGTTTTGAGTGCCAGCATTTGTCGTAGATGTGGATGGAGCGGCCATCGTGGTAGCCATGCTGACGGCCGACGGATTATTCACCTGCATCGAAACTGAAAGCGGCATTTGTAGCTGCTGGCTTGTTGCTGGCTGCTGTGACATTTGGACGGGCGTAGCAGCGAACGGAACGCCTTGGAAACTATTCCTTTGGCTCTGCAGGTGAGCTGCCATTTGCTGCTGCTGCCGCTGAAGTAACTGGAGCTGCTGTTGCTGCAACTGCTGTGCCTGAGCTTGCTGCTGTTGCTGCTGCAAATCAGTTGCTTGAGACGGAGGAGTTGATTGTTGCTGTTGTTGTTGCTGCATCTGACGTCGTCTCGAATTGTCCAATGCTTGCTGAAGCCTCGCTTTCAAAGTTTGCACATTGCTGTAGTCATCCCGCGACGATGCACTCATATACAATGTATGCTCCAGTCGCCTGGCGATTTCTCGAGGATTATAATTCACTGACGCCGGACGATTCGCACTTTTCATGATCAGCGTCAAGCTGTTATTCATAAAAGAATAGCTGTTTAGCACCATTTCGATGCAACAAGAAAATATGCTCAACACGACCGTTAACGTACATGATCCGAGCAATCTGCTGCCGCGCACTTCGGTCTGCATCCTTGTCTCTCCAATCACCTCCAGCACCTCCTGCTCCGGCAACAACTCCGCTTGCACCGACATTTCCACTGGTGTCACCACTGCTATTCGTTCCAGAAGTGAGAGTCACTGCGTCCGTTTGCCGCGAAGCTGCTGCTGCGGCCGCCGACACGGCTTGCTGTGCAGTTGAAGCTATGCTGCTGGCGTTGGTATTCATGGTCTGCCCAAAACAACGCAACAGCGATTCCAAATATTTAAATGCATTTCCAATCAAGCAAAGTTCGCAGATATTTTTTTTTGCGTATTGCAACAGTACTTACATTCGTTGTTGCTGTCGATGTAGTTAGTGAGGCCGAATCTGCTGCATACTGTGGAACGGGAGGCATGGAGTGCGGGGGGACAGACATGAGCACACTGCCAAACCGCAAATGGTCCCAATCGTTTTTCAAAAGAGCTCACAGTTGATTTGCGTCAAAGGGATGCTGCCAAAAAAATCAAAAGCGCCGCCTTGACTTCAAAAGCGTCAATACCCAATTTCTTTCGCGCGCAAATGCTGCAGAAGCTCTTGCAATCGATGGAATCAATACCGATGCACTCGCAGAGCGAATTCAGTCTAGCTGTAACAGCAACATGCAACATAGAAGAAGGAAACGCGCCAATAGATGCAAGATCATACACATTAGTCAGCATTTCATTCCCCACAAACTATTGCACAATGTAAAAATCCAACAACAGGAGGGGCATGCAAACACCGCATTCGACAAATAGCACACTCATTCCATTCATATTGCAAACCCACACAGAATGCATACACACCCATAGTGCGAGGGCAAAAAGTCAATGCACAACCATCACGTGCGCATAAATTACCAGCCATCAGCTGCACGCCCTCGATCACAGCCCACACTACTCCCCACACGCACACATTATCCAAAACGCCCACGGCAAGACCCACAAATTGATATGCATATGGCCATACGCCGGGCCGCTCGGCACCCTCCGCATTCACGCCACGCACCTTGCCTTCCACGCGCACATGCAAATATGAATATATATTCGCCACACACCACCACCCTCCATGCCATTCTCCTGACACACAAAAGCCACTCGGGGAAATTATTTTTGCTTACCTGCAAGTTACGGGTAATTTACCAGTAATTCTCCCCCCCTCCCTTTTCGAAACAAATGCGGACTCGAGACGAAGAAAAAAAAGGCGGTATCTTCGGGCCGATGCCGCGCGCGCTGAAGACCGCGGACGGGAGCGAGACGGACACCGGCGCGTGGCCCGCGAGCTCGGCTTGCTGCTGGTGGGCGGAATGCGTGGCGCACGCGGTCGAGTCGCTGGCGGGAACGCGCGCGCTGGGGCCTTGCTTCCTTCCTTGCTTTCCCCCTCACGAATGAGAAGAAGAAGAAAAAAACAAGCGGAAGAGTGATGGTCACAAGAACGAGGGAGGGCAAAATGCGGGTTGACGGCTCCCAGTTTGAACGGCGCGCAAAGCGGACCCCGCCAAAAAGCGCAGCAACCATCACTCCGTAACACCCGCTCACACCCGACATAACATCCACTAACGCCCACTGTGGGTACAGCAGTGCAGCGATTAAGTACGAAGGTAGTATGATGGAGCGGGTCCGAACCTTTCGATTACGTCATGGGTGAAAAAACATATCACAAAGAACATTGCATTCCATATTCAAAGCAGGCTCACATAGATCTTATGAAAGATGAACTAATGGTATTGCCAAAATACGAGAGATAGGATATTCCAGCATTGCATGGAGTGAAGAGGACTCGGCGACTGACGAAGGGAGATGGAGTGAACAGTTGCAGTTCACATCCCTCTCTTGTGAAACGCTGACGTGGTACCCTCGGATTCGAGAAGGCGTCAGCGGCATATACGCATCTTCAGCAGGCGTTAATGTGCAAGCGAGAACACACAGACGTATCAAACGGAAATGCTCATATCCACGTGTTGGGTTCTGGTGCATTGGCTCCTACATCCCACAGTCATAACGACATGCACCTTGCGTTTTCAAACTTTTGTGCTCGGATTTATGGATTGAGTGACGATTCCGTCAAGTTCGATATTTTTTCTGTCAGCGGATATTTCCTAGCTATACATCATAGCATACTACAATAAAGCTTAAATAGCCTGCTTATATAAAATCGAGACCCTGATAGCCATTATCAAGGTGGTTAACTACCGTCCTATACGTCGACTTCAGCAGCACTCAACGTATAGAATAATGCCTTTCGCACCATTACCATTTATTACGGAATTCATCGAGAATGTCACCTTCGAAAAAACTAAAGCGACTGCCTATTTTTTCTCGACGTCTTCCGTAACAATGCCTGAGAGTACAG
>JAADVP010001129.1:0-10734 GCA_023335675.1 Globisporangium solare | reverse complement strand
TAAGTCATGCATATGAACTGCTCTTGCGATCTGGATGGAGATGGAAACAAAAGAAAATCTACCCAATTCGACCGATAAGTACGGACTGCTGTTTTCCTCAAGTGTACTGGGCGCCTTGAGAATGTGTCCCAGTGCACGAACTGGACAACGTACTGGGTCCCTAGACGTATGCATGGTTTTCGTTTTCCATGCGTCTCGTCCATATTGGTCATTTTTTGCGCCTTCAAGATCAACTATGACGATGGCAGCTCATTCTTGATCCACTAGGTTTCCTTGTGTGCCCGAGGAGAACTCTTTTGCGTCCAGCGCACGGTTGCTCTGGTCGCAACTACGTGTGGAGAGCTCCTCTGATCGCGCCGCTTTTTATTATCTCCCCGTCTTCGATGCAAAGTTCTGGTTGTCGCATGATAATACTGTAGAATTTTAATCTCGGCAAGTGTGGTGGTACAGTACTCCCAAGAAAGATTCACGCGTTTTGATTGGCGAGTGAGATCCTGAGCTTCGCAGCGAAAACGCATCCTCTGCCGTGTTGAAGTATGAGGCTGCGACGCTGCTCGACAATAATACGCACTTGCTAGTGGGGGATGAGCGCGTGGCATTCTTCCAAATAATTGTTGTCGGTTCCTTTACTTGGGCTCGCACAGTGAGCGCATCGCTCTCCCGTTTCTCTAGGTGGTAATACCGCCGGGTATTTTTTTTCTTCTTTTGTTTTCTTCCGCAGATGCCTTTCTGAAGAGGTACACACAGCTGCACCCTTTCGCGCATGGATGGGTACTGTGTGGTGCGTTTGCTTTCTCAAAGTTATTCATTTCCGAATTTACGCACAGACACACATCACAACGATAGGCTCCAACTACGCAAATGCACCATCTCGCGACCACGTCCATCGCAGCAGTTCTGCCCATGGAGACCTCGTGCGAGTACGCGATCAGCAACCAAATCGACACGACCAAGGAGCGTATACCTGCAAAGCGAGGCACGAAACGCCACGTGAGACGCGATGTGGCTCACTCTACGGACCTCCCCGAGGAAGCAGCCAAGTTGAAGCAGCAGATTCGTACCAGATGGCCAGTGTCACTGTTCAAATTCAGGTTCCGGTACATGAAGCGCATTGTGGTGACTCCCGTCCAGATTCCCGCAGATCTCTCGCATGCTCGCGCGTGGGCGGCGATGGTCTCCGGTATCAGGATCCCGCTCACGAAGCGGATGTGGGAGCGCCAGAAAAACAAATTTCTCTCGCGCGTGCCCGACACAATCGACGAGTGTGTGCGGCATCAGTGAAACGCTGTTTGAAGCAGCATGCATAAGTTGGTGAATCAAAGGATAGGGGGTCACTTTAGTAGGTTATATGGTAGGTAGTTTATTTTCTCATGGTAATCAGTGCCATGTTTTTTCGCTGGGACGTCCAACTTTTATTGTTTTCGACGGGGTAGCTGATGCAGCGACTGCAGCGCGGTCCTCGATGTACTATGCACAGTCCAGTGAGCACCTGGAACTACATGAAAATAGCCACCCATAAGACACAACTATCCCACTTGCAGTGCATGTAGCTAGCTGGAGCTTCGCGCATTCCGTGCGGAGAAGCCGCCGACTGTGTTGTATCTTTATAGGTTTTGTAGTGCTTTAGCAGGGCAGCTAAGAATCGACGAATCATGCATGAGTAGCCAATGCAGTCAGTGCAGTCAATCTGGAGGGAAGTTTTGTAATCCTGAAACCCGATCGCGTTACATATGCATATGCTCGCGCGATATTATTATATGACTTTGACGTGCAGTATCTGCATGCGGTGGATTCAAATGCGGTCTGAGCCCATTTTTAGCTTGCGAGGATACGGATGGTTATTTTAACTGCCTCGCGACCAAATATATTTAGATCCATATTCCAGAGAAACGCGCTATACCCGTCGTCCTCACCAAATAATGCACATTCGAGCACTTTCAGACGACGAAAGGTGCAGCAAGAGAAGCACCGAGGCGGACGAGCTTGAGACAACAACGCACTCCAACATGGCATGTATCTGGCTACCCGGTCATCAACGCTCTGGGATCATGAAACGCGTTCAAGTCAAGGGAATACGCCCTCTTCGGTCTCAAGCTAGTATCAACGAGAGCGAAGCGAAGCGCGCGTATTCAGCGAATCGGCTCTTCGCGTTCGCAGACTATTGCGCAACTGCGTCGACATGGCGCGTCTGTATGGTACTAGTCCTCTATTCCATCCCTGCGTTGTCTGTTTTGGTCATTTTCGACACCGTCCCGCTCCAAGGTCCGCGCGATGGGTGGGAAACAAATGTGACCTACTGGTTTCGATTCTTCATCGGGGCCCTGTTCATTGCAGGAGCGATTTTCGTGCAAGCGAAACTTATGATCTCCAATTTGGAGCTCACCAACAAGAAGATCGTCGCGGTCGTGCTGGCTCTTGGAGTCGGGTATACTGCGTCGATGATGCTTATCGCCGAGCTGTGGATGTTCCCGATCCCGTTCACGTGCTCGGTTGGAGGCATCCCCTTAATGGTTATCTTGAACACACTCGTCATGATTGCGTTCGGAAAGTCGAACAAAGAGCAGCTCGCCAAGTTCTTCAACTTCATAAACAGCCTGAGCGCCCAAACTCTGATGGCCTTCCTGTATCCGGCCTACAATGCGATATTCCTGACTCTCGAGGGGGATGTCCAGCTTGTGCTTGTGATGCTGCTGCCGCTAATGAAGATGTTTCTGAAGCGCCTCACAACGAAAATAAATCCGATTGACGACGATTTCATGCCGGCAACGCTATCGAGCATCGACATCTTTGACGTAATGTACATGGCAAAGTGCATGCAGTCTGCCAACTCGCTCAAAGTCGGTTGCGCGATCATCCTGGTCGACTTTTTGCAGAACAGTTGGGCGCTTCGCGGTTTGCAAAAGCAAACACAAGCTCTTGAAAATGCATACAGAGATTACGACGCTGATACGCGAGACCGATCAGCCAGAACGCTTCTCCCATTCATTTTTCAACTGATCGGCAAATCGAATCGTCTCAACCCATCAGTACTTTCTTTGGGACCGCACGATTTGCCGTGTCTGAGCACAGAAACAAAGAGCTGAATCGATTATCAACTCAAGAAGCATTTGCGATATCAAAGAAACGCAGTGCAAAGTCAGCCGTGATTCCATTGAACTCACCGGATACCACAACAGACGCACTGGGTCTCGAAGAACCTACAAAAGAAGCCAACGTCATCAAAGAAACTGTGGCGCTGTTTCACGCAAGCGAGGCTGTGGCCATTATCGAGCACATCGAAGCAATGGTGCCCATCATTTACGCTGTCTACATCACCATCCTCTTCCATTTACCCAACGCGAAGTACTACCAGGATATGCACGGATTCGCCGAGGAGAAACTCAAGGTCGTCGTCACGAACATCTTGGTGTACGGCGCCATGGAGCTTCTTAGTTTGCTGCACTTGCAGCGCAAGATCAGTCGGCAATTCGGAGTCTCCGCGTTTCACCAGCTGGCGTTTGCACTGGAGAACGAGTGGCAGATCTACCAGTGCTGCTTCTTGACATGGACCATTGTCGTGTTTCAATACCTGCTGATTCATGGTGGTAAGTAGTCTCATTGTGTTAGCTCGGAATGAGTGGAGTGGTTGGCTATTACGAAGCTTTTATTTGTGATTAGGTGCCGATTTCTCGTTCAAGTTCGAATGGACTAGCATTCCATAAGCAAACCGGTGGTTGGAGAGAAGAATTGGCACGAGGATGCCTGGCATGTTCGGGTCCCTTTCGCAGTCTCTCGGAGGTCGAGAGACGCACACGCGCAAATTGCGCGATCCCAGAGTGCGTCTGTCAGCATGAGGTCATTTTGCTCGCTGAACCGAAGCGTACCGTCGCAATCGAGTAGCAGAGGATGTAGCCATACTAAGCGAGCGTTAGCTGAAAGAGCAGTGCGAACTATAACCCAACATGTACCAATACGAACTTAGTTGATCTACCTAGTTCCATGTGGTACACATCATGACACCGTAAAACCAGGGCACTCACGGGAAGGACGAGTTGAACCATTTACGGTTGCAGTGCGGCACCATTTTGGAAGCGGCCGCACGAAGCGCTCGCGTGTGTATGCGCATCTGCCTTTGGTGACGACCCACAGTCTCTCACCCCCGCCCGCCTGCGCCCCAGAGCGCCCGGACCAGCGCAGTTGGCTTTCTCCCTCGTGTACACCGGCATTTGAGGCGCCAGCAGATACACTGAGGCTGAGGCTGTGCGATGTCGTCGTCGTTGCGGACATCTGATGACAGAGGAGACGCGCAATACACATCCGCGGGGTCTCGACTGCAGCCAGAGGCGAAGGAGCAGAGCGTCGAGGCGAAGGAGCGGGTTCATGATGCGGACAAGATCGGCCATGTTGACGAACAGCGCGACGTAGAGAAGGATCCGTTTGCGTTAGCGCGCGCTCTGGTGCGCGAGAGTATGCTGATTTGCTTTGCCGCTGACGCGATTCCTGTACAGGAGCGCGAGCGCATGCTTCGATCGATCCAGCGAAGCATGCGCGTTTTTGCGCAGCGCCTTCTGGAGGATGCGGAGCCGGCAGCGCCGCAATCCAGCGAGAGCGAGCTGCATACCGAGGCACATGACACAGCCGCAGAGAGGTCGAGGTATGAAGATCGCCTACGCACGCTGCCAACGGCGTGTGTTGCGCCACCGAGGGCGTATTTCTCATTTTATGGTGATGGCCAGATGCATTTGCCCATTGTGAACTGGGGGTCGTTTCGTGGGTACTCTGTCGCGCTCTGGATCAATGTGGAATTCCTGTTGCCGCAGCTGGGCGGCAAAACGAAAAGCGTCGCAACGGGTGACGACCTGCGCGCAAAGTTCGACTTGTTTCGCTTCGCGAATGGGTCTGGTACGCTCGGCGTCGAAGCCTCGATTGAATTTGATCAAGACGGCCCCAACGACGGACGGCAGAGTGTGCTTCTCAATGTTAGCAGTTCCGACCCGAGCGCGAATAAAAAGCAGCAAAGCAACGCAGCATCAATACTCAGTGCTCCAGCTGCAACATCGCCGTCTTTGTCAGAGTGGAAGCACACCCAGCATCGCATCTACTTAGTCCCTGGGCAGTGGCATTTGCTAGTCGTGTCGCACTCGCTCCACTA
Organism: Globisporangium solare; assembly: GCA_023335675.1. Classification (NCBI taxonomy): domain Eukaryota; phylum Oomycota; class Peronosporomycetes; order Pythiales; family Pythiaceae; genus Globisporangium; species Globisporangium solare. The sequence goes on along the minus strand of JAADVP010001129.1, from coordinate 5,603 downwards.
CGTCAAGAAGAGCAAAGTGACATGCTACGTTGACACAAAACGGCAATTCCATGAAGAATTAGTGTACCCGTCGGGGCTCGTGACAGCGTCCAAGTGCACGATCGGAGGTGGTCAAAATAGTGCGGTGAAGCTCGCCAGTGCGACCATGTACCAAGAAGAGCTATCGAGCGAAATGACCGGGCTGCTGTACGCCCAGGGCCCGATGATCTCGTCCTTTAATCGGTGGTCCACAGCCCCACCAAACCAATTAGCCAACCACGTTTTCGGCGATTTCCATGGCGTGACTGTTGCGTCGTCGCCATTGTCTGTTCCGTACAGCGATCTGTTTTCCGTGTACTGCAAACTTCAAGTCGTGTTTTGCTTCACTGCCCATGATGTCGCGAATGAGGATTATTCCGGCCTTGGCGTAGAGTGGCTCAGCGAGGGAAACGTCGCCGACAATGCTGCAAAGTGGGTTACGATGGAGAACACCACCGGAGCGTCTGCAGAAATCCAGCAACGGAATGCACGTCTGGGCAAGAATGTTCAAAAAGTGGTGTTTCCTGACAGCCATGCAGCTTTGTATCGAGTTCTCGGGATTGTCGGCATGCCTGTGCTTCTGCACTATATATTGACTGGATACGAGAACATTCGCACGTCTAGCGACTCGTTGAAGAGTGAATCGGAAGCTGGTACTGCATACGTCAATCTCGGCAATATTATGGAGAGCGTGCTGGTCGATTTCATGTGGATCGTTAAAGGAATGTTGCTCAATCGTGTCAGCAACCAGCAAGAGCTTCTCCAGAACTACGTGTTCCACGAATTGTGCCACGTTTTGGTGAAGCACGAGGTGCGAGATATCTGGACCCCGCAAAGTCTGCTGGCGTGCGTGGACATGGTTAGAAGCACGCACAAGATGCTTCCGTTACGTCGAAAAGAGTCGCTCAGCACCAATCATCCGCTTCAGGAGTCGATCTGGGTGACAAATCCGCTATTCGCGTCAGGCATCCGTGCAGTGTTGATGGACTATCGTTTGTGGTCCACTACGGAGTTTAAGCTTCAGTCGATTTATAATCGCAAGCTTCACGAACTGGTCTGCGAATTCCCCAGATTATTCAACGACATGCAGACTGTACCAAAAGTGCTAGAAGTATTGCGCCAGTTTTATACCAGCTCGGAGGCAGCAGACACGAAGACCCAATCAGCCAAGCCAAAGGAGAATCAGGAAAAGAGCGACGAATGGAAGCAGGAGTGTGTGAGCACACTGGTGGAGGTGATGGAAGTTTGCTTGACCAATCAAAGCGTTTCGGTGCACGAAGTAATCGAAGACGAGTTGCAGGAGACAACATTCGCACGCCCGACTAACGCAAATATCGCACAAGTCGGAGGCAGCAGTACACACGCTCCTAGCGCCACATCTACGACCTCTTCGTCGTCTGCGATTCCACGCCGGCAAGGTGGAGTGTTTTGCCTCAGTTTGGAGAATATTGTGTGGGGTGATCAGCATGACGGAGCAGACAAGAACCCGCGTGATCCTGATGGAAAGGAACAACTTCTTTCAGCGTCACCACCAATCGCTCCCCCGAGCTCTGTTCAAGTTCGCTTTTCGCTCCTTCGAAACATTCGCGTGATTGTGCGGTTTTTAGTGGCAAATCAAGATACAGTGGTGTGCTGCTCCATCCTTCTCATGCTTCGACGGCTTGCTGTATCGTACCTAGATGTACGATTCGCGCTGATTAGTTCCACCATTCTGGACTGCTTGCTGTTGTTGATGCATCGCTCGGAATCAGCAGGCGAAGGCGCGGGTCAGCACTCAAGTGACATTGAGGTGGTCAGTGTCCGTATGGCGTGCATCCCGCTGTTCATTGAGTTGGTTGGTTGGCTGGAATCCGTCGAAGGGAAAACCGTTTGGTGCGGACTTGAGGAGCATCTGCGGATGATCATGAGCGGTGAAGGAACCTTCTCAATCGGGTTTTTGGAGCTGATGACGGAATTTTACTTCAACCCGCCATGGCTTCTTGGTGTGCAGCAGAGCATCATTATGAACGACCCATCCAAGAAAAATTCTGTTCTTTTCCCTGGCGCAGTGTCAAAGTCGAAGTCACCATCTATCCATGAGAGTGGTATCATAGTCCCCGCAAACGACGGGATTTCAGGAGCTTCGATAAGTGCTGACATTAGCAGTGGTATCAATGGACGAACCGAGTGGATTCGACTTGCGAGTAAGTTTGGCGGGAAGCGATTATCCTTACCGTGGAAGAAACGGATAAGTGTGATCAAGTTGACTGCGCTTCGGAATCTAGTCGCATCCTTTGCTGATCTTGGCATGATCCATCCCGAGTCACCGAGCAAGGACTGCACGAATACAATTATTTCGGACATGCTTGACGAAGGTGTAGCTGTGATCACTTCACTGCCTTTGCGAGGAGTTTTACCGTTCTTGCCGATACTTCTTGAGAAGAGCAGTCCCAGTCTTCGTGAAAAGGTTCTCATGGATATTAATGTCAAGTTCAAAACCGACGAAATTGCACGGCAACAATTATTATTGATGAAGCGAGAATGGCCGGAGGCTCTTCTAGAATTATCACTGGTGTGTGCTTGTCCAGCGGAAGAAGTTGAGGCGAAAAAAAATCGGGCTGACCGAGAGAGATTACGTGACCAGCTTCTTGATGGCGAAGATGAAGAGGATGGTTCACAGGGAACTGGGCGCTCACAAAGCTTTGATTCATACAAAACAGGTGAAGATCTGGTCTTAGATACGATCGTGTCGGTACTGTGTTCCGCAATGAACAACGAAAATGGTTGGCGGTCGTTCACGGAGTTGATTTTAGCCCTGAAATCGATCCGCCTGAAATATGAACATCAGCAATCACCAGACGCCGATACGCCAATTCAACTTTTGCCAGCCGAGCGTGTTGCCCAGGCGGAGTTGTGCTGTCAAAGTCTCGATTGGTTATCTCGAATTACGACAATTGTGCTACAGCGCATGACACGAGGGCAATCTATTTTATCGAGGGTGCTAGCTGAAAACGTGGAGAAGGTGTTGTTTCTGGCCCACGAGACTCTTCTTGCGTTGCCATTGAGGTCAACATCGTTCCAACCCGGCGAGTCTAGTTTTTCAAGGAAGCGACGTTCATCAAGTGCAGTATTAGGATGGATATGGACTGATGCGCAATTGCTGCTTTTGAATGTGGTGCTCGATGTCTGCTCTCGCCTGATACGGAGCACACACAAATTGCATCGCATTGGATTGCTTCCCGGCCTTCAAATCCTTCAGCGATCACTACCGTTTATATCTGAGACGGCAATGATGGAACGAGTAATCGAAGTCCTTGTGGCGTCGTTTCAACAGGAGATGGGAACAGTTGCAGCTTTGCGAGTCTTTGACATCCCGACTCGCGAGGTGTTCCTCATTGCAATGCTATGCTTACGTCGAGCCCTGCTCATCCAGGAAGAGGAAGAAATACTCGGCTTGCTGCGAGTGTTAACACTACGCATCACTACATCTGGCTCCTTTGCGGACGACCTGCGTGCAGCTGGACTTACAGTGCAAGCTCTGAGCGCAATGACTGAAGCAGATGCTTCAATTGCGGCATTGGATGCTCTGGCCTTGTCGATGAATGAAACCGAAATGCGGAAGCGAGAGGAAGAAGCCGATTTTGTGCCGCGCTTTCCGGAGGCAAAATACTTCTTAAATTCCCAGCGCCGTCTTTCCTCCAGTGTCCATGATGATGAAGAAAAGGATATTGCCGCCGACTACCAGAGCCAATTTGTTGACGAAGATGAAAAGTTGTTGTGGGCAGCGCTAGAAGTGGAAGAAAATTGGATGATGGAATCACTTCGTGAAGTAGCTGAGCGGGAAAAGCATCATATCCAGAATATTCGCGAAGTTCTTGTTGTCCAGAAGAACGAGTGGACCAAGAAGCTGTGGGTGAAACAAGAGTACACTTTTCGCTCACAGCACCAGTATAGTGCAATGCATCGCTGTGCTCCTGAAGTCTTACGTGGGCTACAGCAAACTCAGACCTTTCGAATTGGCTTGTATGAAACTCCGCATCCGAGCCGAATGAGGCGAACTTTGGATATTGATCTAAGAGCTGGACAAAAGGACGCAATTCTCGCTGATAGAGCTAGCGATGAAAGAAAACTGCAATACCCGCTATCGTTGGATATCCAAGGGCATGATGCCGAAGCTACTAACAGCCCAACAGGTTCGCCAAGTCTACGAGCAAACGAACTCTTACTTGAGCGGGTTGGCCGTGTGGTAGCTGAACAAGGAGGCGGTGAAATTCAAGATATCACAGCAGATCCGTCTAAATTTGAAGATCTCGATGAAAGCGGAGACGATCAAAACGGTGTGCACGCAGATATTGGAACTGCGGGTGATAAATCCAGAGAAGGCGGTAGCATTATCTTGCAGGTGGCGTACGATCAACTTGGTGCTGACGCAACTGATGAAGACAAACCTCCATCGCCATCAGCCGAAAGCAGCCGAGTTCATTTGATTGCGGCTACCGCGTTTAGAAACCCTGCTGCATACATGGATTGTGAACACCAGTATGAAAGCGGCTTGGATCCAGGTGAAGGCGTTGCGATGTCAGTCCAAGACCACCTCGTGGCTCGAGCAAGTTGCCGCCGGGTCATCCCAGAAGGCATAGTGTTTGGCGCTTTGTACCTCTGCCACGAACATCTGGCGTTCAAGCCGGATTCTCCCTTGGATCTCATTTCAAGTAAGCCATCCGACGCTTCGGAAGACGAATCTGAAACTAGTTGGAAACCACAAAATACTGATGAAGCTGCACCAGGATTGCATCGATGCTGGAGATGGCGGTATTATCATATTGTCGCTATATACTTGCGTCGCTACCGGCTGAGAGACTCAGCAATTGAAATATTCTTCCGCAATGGGAGCAACCATTTTCTGGATTTTCCGTTCGCGACCAAGCATCAACGCAACGAGTTAGTCCGACTGCTATACTCGTTTGTCCCGCGGAATGTGCCTAAGCAATGGCCAGGTCGGGGTGTGTCGAACCTTAGCGCTACAACAAAAGCGTGGCAGAATCGCCAGATCTCAAACTTCGACTACTTGATGGCGCTCAATACGTTTGCGGGGCGAAGCTTCAACGACTTGACCCAGTACCCCGTGTTTCCTTGGGTTTTGAGCAATTACGAGGATGAGAGCCTAGATTTGAGCGATGCGCGAAACTTCCGAGATCTCTCTAAACCGATGGGAGCATTGAATCCAGCCCGACTCGAAGAATCCTGGGAACGATACAATTCGTTTGATGACCCGTTGATCCCAAAGTTTTTGTATGGCTCGCATTACTCCACGTGTGCTGGTGTGGTGCTGTTCTTCCTTTTCCGGCTGCAGCCATTCGCAGAATTGCAGCGGCGAATGCAAGGGGGCTCTTTTGACTTGCCTGATCGTTTGTTCCATTCGATCAGAGATACCTGGAATATGTGCAACTCCCACATGTCTGAAGTTAAAGAGTTGACTCCGGAGTTCTACTGTGATGGCAATTTTTTGCGAAATGTGAACAAGTTTTCGCTTGGAAAGCGCCAGGACCAGCATGTTGTCAATGATGTGCAGCTTCCAAAGTGGGCCGCGACTCCCGAAGAGTTTA
>JAADVP010001128.1:0-10743 GCA_023335675.1 Globisporangium solare | reverse complement strand
TTGCGAGCGGGACGATCGCGACCATCTCGCTGGAAGATATTTCCACTTCAAGAACTGGACCAAGCGCCACGGTAGCGTGAAAAAGTAGAGAAAGCCAAAGGGGCCGGTCGCCAAATGGAAGACCTCATACAGAACGTCCTTGATCGTGAACAATCCATCCGGTAGCGCTGCTTTGACACCGTTGACGATCTGTACACAACAGCTGCGCTCCAGCGCTTCGATTTCCATCGCGATATCACCGCCAGAGCGCCGCGATGTAGGCTCGGGTTCGTCTTCGTTTGCACTACTTGGCCCCGCACCTTGCTTCGCTTTGTCGAACGGATTCTTCTTCTTTGCAAACGCGCCACCTCCGTACGCGATCGCTTGGAACTCGAGCTCTGCTTTTCGCTCGCGTTTCTCCAGCTCAATGAACTCGGTGCTTTCGAGCGTGAACGGTTTCCGCCGCTTTTCCGAGACGTCCTTTGCAGCTGCACTGGCGTCTTTCAGGATCATTCCGTTCACGTACTTGGACGCGATGCCCATTTTCACAGGGGTGATGACGCACAAGTGCGCGGTCACGCCCGCAAACACCAAGAGAACGAGGCTGCAGAGCCCGACACCGAAGCCCAATGGGTCGAAGAACATGACGCCGCTCACGCCCCACGAGAAGCAAAGCAAGAACAGCAGATAGAGGTACTTGATGCTTTGGTTTTCGTCCACGACATTGTTTGTGTACACGTTGTACGAAAACACTGGGAACAGGTACGGCGAGTAGAAAATCGACACTTCGTCCTTCGCGACAAACCAGCTCGCGCCAAAGTGGGCGGCATACTTGAGAATGAGCACGACGAACACAATCGGCAGGCAGTAGAAGAAGTTCAAGCCAACGAACAGCCCGATACCGATCGCGAGTACGGTCGAGCCGACGACAATGAGATTCGCGCGCCGCTGGTACATCGGAGCCAGGCACATGTCGTTTTCCACCCACTTCACGAGCAAGTACGCGACAAACAGGAAGAGCAAGAGCAGGAACGTGAGCACGGCACCGAACACGACGCCCGCAAAGATGTACATCTCGGCAATCCACAGCGCGATCGCGGCCATGCAAAAGCCGAAAATGCGCTTGATGGGGTGTGTGACCTCGTAGTTCTCGTCTTTCCGCTTCAGCAATGTGACGATGAAGAGCAGGAAAATCGGATAGAACACGAGGATCGACAAGATGATCAGCGCTTCGATCTCGTTCACGTTCTGCTTTATGACGTGGAAGAAGAGGATGAAACCCGTGATCCACGCGAGCAAGTAACTCGCGCCAAACGCGTACTTCATGTCGGCCTTGACGGACGCGATCTTGAAATACTTGATCGTCGGGAACAGCGAGAAAAGCACCACGTACCCAGCGACCCAGAGAAGGTGTCCGAGCCACGCAGGTTTCTCCGTGAACGATATGATAACACCGTAGAGAAACAACAGCCCCAAGAGCGCAGCAAAGCATCCAAGTGTGACGTAGTCGCTTGGGAGCAAGAACCCCTGTTGGTACGCATCGTAGAGCGGCATTTTCGCGAAATCGACGTCGGGCTCTTTGTTCATCGCGGACGACCGTCGCCTCGAGGACGACGTCGGCGAATTCAAGAGCGACTCCGAGGAACCTCCGCGAGGCGATCCTGCCGAATTTGTGGGCGACAAGTTGCCGACTTCTTTGTATTTCCGCCGTGCTTGCTCGGAGAACAGTGTGCGTAGCGAGATTCGCCACGCCAGCAGATCTCGCAGGAGCCTGAATCGTCGCGTCGGTGGCTTCTTCCTCATTGGCAGCGGAGCGTTCGATGCACCTGCGTTGGCTTCTGTTGGACCTGCACCAGGTACGACCGTCAGGTCTCCGCCACCAGGCGCGTTCGATGTCTGCGGAGGAAGCTCTTCGTCGAGTGGTTGCTTCGACTGAGTCTGTTTCCGTGAATGCAACGTTGATCTCCCGAAGGCTGCGGTGCCCCTGATTTCGTTTGCCATTACAGCAGGGCCCTTGATCTGCATGGGCTTCGTTCCTGGAGCGAATTTACCCTGCAAGACGTTCTTTGGTGGGAGTGAAGGCATCTTGAAGGTCTCGTCGGCGCCATCGTAGATGCTCGTGTTGCCCTTCCCTTTGAGTGGCGGCAGCACAAACGTCTCGCGCATGATCTCGGCTTCTTTCTCGAGAGCGTCCTCAGCGTCAAAGTCTTCGTCTTCGTCCAGGATGTCTTCTTCGTCGTCCTCGGGAGGCCAAATCACGAGGCGATAGTCGTTTTTGTGCCACTGCACGTACACAGCGAGGGACAACATGAGGATCAGCGGCCCGAAGATCGACGTCACCAAGATGAAGCTCGACTGCGTGGACGCATACACAAACATTTCCGAGCAGATCACGAGCACTTCGGACGCGGCTGCGAGCATGAACGGCAACTTGAACGCGCGCACAAACAGGTACACTTTGGTCGCGTATTCCGACAAGAGCTGCTCCTTTTGCAGAAAGAAGGCGCGCGATATCGCGAGCGAGAGTCCCACAAAGAGCACCACGATGAACGCGAGCACACCGAAGATCCACAAGGGCCATCTCTGGCCCGCGACCGGCACGCGGATCGTGTCGTTTGCATCGGTGCCAAACGCAACCGCCAAGAGCAGGAAAATGTAAAAGAACGAGAGAAACCCGAGCACGAACTCCGGTGTGGTCGACATGTCGAAATGGCGCCACTGCATGTGGTCGTGGCCGAAGAACGTGACGCCGCCAGCCTCGTGTTTGTTCATGCGCGGGAGATTCTTGCCGATGATCTCGATGCACAGCGCCGTACCAAACACTATGTAGAGGAACGCGTGGCCGAGGATCCAGTACTCACCGCAGGTCGCTGCGAGACACACGCGCACGCTGCTCAAAAGGAACACGATGTACCCAGCCGACCAGGACAGGAAGCCGCGGCTGAGCATGTAGATGCACAAGTCGATGAGCATGACCGTGATCGCGATGCCGATTGCCTGGGTCGGGTAGGCTGACCGCGCGCTCGCGACAATGCAGTAAAGCACGAGAACCGCAATCGAGCCGCCGTAGTATTGTTGATTGCTCACTCGCCGCGTCGCTGCCGGTGTCACGAATGCGTTGTTGAGGATATCGGCACAGTTGAAGCCTGGGATCGACTGCTCAACGGTGTAGTGGTCGCCCAGGAGCGGCGCGAAGACCGACTCCTTGCGACTCCGTTTGAGCGACTGCTTGCGTTGCTCCGCAGCCAATTCCTGCTGCTGTTGGCCCTTGGCGGTAGCGAGCTTGAGCCCGAGCGTGCCGAGGTTCTTGAACTTGGTCTTGAGCTTGTTGACCTTGTTCGTTGCGCCGACGGCCGAGACGATCTGGGAAAGCGACTTTGTGATCTTGGCGTCGTTCGTGAACGCGATCCAGATCATGGGCATCATGTTGAGCGTGAGGGAAATGGCGCTGAGCGAGAAAAAATCGAGGCCCTCGCCGCCGATAAACACCCTCGGGTCGGCAAACGTGGCAGAGAACAGAAACACGAACGCAAACGCAAACGCGAGCGCAAAGAGATGCGAGATCGTGTCGGTCATGCGCCAGCCGAGCTTGGCCCAGCGCACGAGCCCGTACACCGTGCAGAGCGCGCCTACCCCAAGGAAGATGAGCGCAAAGCCGACGGCAGGCGGCGTCACGAGCACAATCGATGTGATCCCCCCACGCGATGAGGATCAGCACGGGGCTCACGAAGATCACGCTCAGCGCCAGCGTCGCGTAGAACAAGTTGCGTCGGAACTCGAGGTTCTGCGGACTCTCGTTGTAGCAGAGGAAGAGTAGCGCCACGATGTCTTTCTTCTTGCTCTTCTTGGCGCTGGAGTTCGCAGCGGCTGTCTTGCTCCCAGACTTTGAGCTCGCGTGCGCCGTGGAAGCCGCCGACAATGTCGCTGACTTGTCCTGCTCGACCACTTTCTCGGCGAGAAACGAGTGCACGCGCTCGATGCGCCAGTTCATGCGCTTCAAGTAGCGCCGCACCAAGAGCGCGAGAAACGCGAAGTTGGGCAGAAATTGCACCGCGAGGTTGGCAAACGCGCTGCGACTGAACTCCTTCGAGTACGTCGCGGCCACGACGTCGAGCGATTCGTGCGGCGACGCGACAATAAAGTACATGTTCAGCGTTTTGTCCAGGAACGCTTGGTGCAGGTTCATTCCCGTGACGATGCCGTGCGAACGCGTCGCCGTACTCGTTGACCGCATGCGCCGAAAAGTTCTGCGCCACGGCCTTGAAGTCGCCCACGACGTCCATCAGCTGTGCGTACTCGCGCGTGTCGGTCCACCCAAACGTGGCGTTGAGCCATTCGAGTGCTGACGCGGCGTCGTCCACGTGGCGAAACACAAACACCTCGGCGTCAAAGTTGATCGTGAACCGCGCGTACGGCGCGTAGCCGTACTCAGCGATGAGCGTGGCGTTGCCCTTGTTGCTGTTGCTCGCCGAGTCGGCGCGCACGAGCAGCCCGCCTCGCGATCGGTCCATGCGGAAGTAGCTCAGCATGCGCGTGTCGGACGCCGAGTAGACGCGGCCGTAGAGCCACGAGTCCTCGTTCGGGAAGTACCCGCCCATTTCCCCCCCCCGACACGACCACGGGCACAAACACTTGCTCGACGCGCACTTGGAACGGCAACGCCACCATGCGCAGCCACATGCACAGCGTCGTCGACGCGCTCGACGCACACTCGCCGTCGCCCGTGAGCGGGGTCCAGAGCTCCTCGACGCACAGCGGCTGGCGCGCCATTTTCCACGCCGAATCGTCGGCGCTGATCGTCTGCTGCGCGACGGCAGTGAACGCGGAGCAGTAGATCGCATGGACGGTGACCTCGGCGATGAGGTCGGCGCCGAACTCGAGGCCCGAGTCCTCGTCGAGCACGCGGATCGTGATCTCGGTGCCCGCGGGCCGGAAGCCAAAGTTGAGGTCGCGCAGCGTGTTGCTCTCGCCCGTGTACCCGCGAGTCGCGCACGGCGGCCACTGCGGGTCGAGCGAGTTGGCGATCGTCGCTGAGCGGCGCACGTTGTCGCCGATGCGCGCTTCGATGTACGCGTCCGTGGGCAGACCTGCTCGGCCGAAGCCGTCGAGGTCCGGCAGGTTGCGCATCTCGATAATCGTGAGCGTGAGGTTCCCGCCGGCCGCGGCGTACTCGCCGCCGTCGGGGCAGTTGGTCGGCCCGCCCGCGCACAGGAACTTCGTCAGCGCCTTGGTCGTCGAGTAGCGCGGGTCGGGGTACCCGACTTCGTTGGTCGTCTGCGCGCGCAGCACACGGGGCGCGAAGGCGCCAAAGCATACGAGAGCGACGAGACCAACGTGCAGCCACCGGCGCAGCGCTGCTGCTGCGTTTCGACGATGTGGATGCGCCATGTTGCTGGACCGAGAACGCAGACGCCGCAGCTAGCGCCTCATGGCGCGGGAGGGGAAGGAAGTGCACGAGCTACAAAGCGGCTTTGTCGGTAACGATTCCGTGGAAGAAACAGCCGTGAAATGGATGGAACTGATAACCGCTGCGAGGAAGCCGCCGCCATTTCTTTTCTGAAAAAATAGGTGGCATTCACAAAGGCCAACGAAAGCATCGAGTGCGGTTGGTTGGATGGTCATGCTCACATATATTTTTTCCGCGTAGATGCGCTTTTTGTGTTCGTTTACAAGTTTTGATAGAATCCATCCATTGCGTTCAAAATACTGCCTGACGCGTGCAACCACGCGCAGATTGGGGCGCGCTCTCTCACGTGTTCGGCAATGTGAACGACGCGAGAGAGTGTGAGCGAACAAGCCGAGCGGGAAGGGAACACAAGCACGTCCGGGAAGCGGTGCGCTTACGCCAATTCGACGCTCTTGCCGCTGGCCTTGGACCACTTAAGGAGCGCTTCGAGCATCACGGTCTCGTCGGCGTCGCCCGTGACGAGGATCTGCTTCTTCTCAACGTCGCACTTGACGTCCGTCACGCCTGCCAACACGTCGCAAAGCGAAAGCAACAGGTAGACAAAGTCAACCTCTCTTTGCACGCGCACTCCATATACACACATACATACACATCGTAACGACAGCAAGGGCTACGCACCGTCGATTTTGGTGAGGATGCGCGTGCAGGCGCTGGAGCAGCCGTCGCAGGTCATGCCCACCTTGAATTCGGTTACCTTCACCATCTTGAGTCGGAGCTTGAAGTGCGAGTGCGCGTGCGCGTGCAGATTGCGGAATGGGGCAAGTTGGTTCTCCCGCAGCGAAATTGAGTCAAGTAGCGCGGAGGTTGCGGGAAGGTCGCACGCCGAGGGATCGACACGTGACTGAAGTTTTAGTTTGTTTTTCTTTTTTTTTTCTATTTCGATGTTCTTTTGCTCCAGATGGAAGGCGATCTGTGCATTTACATGTTATGCAAATTGGTCAGGATATGCCTAAAGTGAGGTTATGCGTTTACACAGTATTGAGTAAAGTACGCATGGAGTGTAAATGCAATTTCGTTGCAACTTGGGTGCACAATGGGCAGAATGCGCGACGAAGACGGTGGTGCTGCGCCACCGAAACGAGCGTCCACCCACATGTACATGACGCCTCTAGGTCATGTGATGCTGCATGACAGTCTTGTTGCGGTCGCATTGGCGGAGTATGTTCCTCAGGAGGGTTTCTAGTCAGAATGCGGGCGTGTCAACAATGGCGCTATTGTTGACATGACTGCGCATTACATCCGCCTCCAAGGCCAGGAGATAGCAACTTGGCGAGTGACTGACGGACGGATGTGCTACTTACTATTACACCAGCGCACTGCACTTGGGATCGTTTCCGTACGTCTGTGTGCGATGATCCGCAACGCAGCCGCACGTGGTTCTCGTTTTCCTTCCGCAATCCTACCTCTATAAATCCACCCTGATTGGATTATTGCAAATACAATTCTACGGATTGGATCGACGCAATACAATATTAATTTTCTTAGTCTATCTCGTCAACGTCAATGTAGAAAAAAAAGCAAAAACAAACAATTCTGAAAACGAAAGGCGACCAAGTAGGCTACGATGGCAACACACAAGACCGAACAATCGCAAGAGTGCGACTGCACCAAAGGCAGCAGCGGCTGAAAATTCAAAAATAACAACATCGATGCAAATACGCACTTTGAAAGCTCTTACATCTCCGCCATCACGTCATACACGCTCGCCTTCTTGAAGTCTTCGTCGTTGTTCAGCTCAAGACCGACGTTCACGCAGAAGAGCGACTCCGAGCTGTCGTCGCCGCTGCTAGTGAACTCGATTTCGTAGTTGCCCGATGGAGCGATGACAGGAAGGTTCACATCGACCTTAATGTCCGACGGCTTGCCCTGCTTCACTGGGCATTCGAATCCGTGCACATCAATGTGTCCAAGGCCAAGAGGCAGAGGCACATGGGTTTCGCCACAAAGCTTGCCACGTTTGCCAAACACCTGCTGACCCGCGAGCTTCACCACCAGCTTGAAGTTTGCACTGTTGAAATCATGCTTCGAGTTGCCTTTGCCAGAGAAGGTGATTGGCTTGCCACGCTTCGGGTCCTTTGGTGAGATTTCAAGGTCATCAAACAAGATGATGGCCTTGTCCTTGTCGCCACACTGCGAAATCTTCGCCGAAGAAAACACATCCGAAGAGATCTCGGAACGAATCGCCTTCGTCGTCTTTGGCTTGGCAATCTTGCCGTCATCAGCCTGGATCCACTGCGCGAACGGGTAGCTTGGCGCCAGAGCGATACCGCACTGACCAGATGCACCGTTCAACCCACGCGCCAAACGAATATAACCCTGCTCACCCCAGGACGCTCCCCACGAGTTCTTCACCTTCCAAAACTTTTGACCGTTATCAGTGCCGTATCCAACAGCAAGCACGCCATGGTCCAGCTGAGTACCGCACGTCAAGTTGAAAACGCCAGACTTGTAGAATTGGAATGCGCGTTGGTCGGCTTCGATAGCGACGGAGACAGGTTGCTGCGCGACAGCGACTTGCAGTGCATGCTCATCATTAGGGTTCACATCTTGGAAGCCTGTGACCTTGACGATCTCTTTGCAAGTACGGCAAGTCGATTGCTGAGCATGGTATTCGTACTCTGTGTCAGAGCAGATGCCTCCATTGTCTTCAATCCACTCGAACGCGTGGTCCATCAAACCACCGTTGCAGCCCATGTCGCCATTGTTGTCGCAGTCCACGAGCTCTTGCTCCGACAAGCTTGGCAATTTACCACCCGACACGAAAGCAGCACCTTCCACAGCGCCTGTCGTAGAGAACGCCCAGCACGATCCGCACTGGCCTTGATTCTTCACAGGGGTCACAGCGCCCTTCTCCACCCAGTCCACACTCTCTGGCAGCTTGACGTCACGAAGCACGCCTTCCTTTCGCTTCGCGAGCCGGCTTTGCAAGTACCCTTCGGGCATATCAAAGCCATTCATGCGCACCTTAAACTCATCGTGCGACAAGTGCGAGTATTCGTTGTGGCCGAGGGTCACGCCCGAGTACTCGTACTCCTTGTTGTGCATCAGAATGTACAGGTCGTTCGCGATGTAGTTCTCCAGACGACGCGCGTACTCGAGCGCGCTGCTGAACGTGAGCTTGTGCTTGCTCATCCAGCTCTCGAACTCCGACTCGTACTGGAGCGGGGTCTTCGCACGCGTGAGCGACGCCGAGCCCATGAGCACGAGGGCGAGCAGGCTGACGGTCTGGAACACGTGCATCTTGTGGCTGCTGACGAATACGCGCGGGCGGCGGCTTCTCTTGGGGGCTTCGCTTGCGGCTCACGGCGCAAGATCGGATATGGAGAGAGGGATGGCAGATAACGAGCATTGAAGTTCTCTTGAAAAAAGGGGGGGAGGGAGGGAATGTGGGTGTCGCGCCCGCTAACCTCCTCTAACACCCACGGATTAAGTTAATCTAGGTTTTTGTAAGTAAGAGAGAGGCGTTGAAGGCGGTTAAGCTGCTAGGAAAGAACCGTGAGAACAAATTTTGTTCTCCGCTCATTCTGCGAGAGTGTTGGTCTCGCAGCCAATCCGGTACCGAAAGCGCACGCCACCCATGAAAACGTGCGTGGAATGAGCCAATATTCTTCTTTGTTTCTGTTATCCTTTACAAATGAATAGTATTCTTTATTTTATTGAATACAGAAAGCAAAGTGTTGTCGGACTACATCAGTGGAGCGCTCTTAAAGTCAAGTACCCTTTACAAGCTAAATACATACTGCTGTTTTCTACGCGAGGTAAAAAGCATAGCTTATTTCTGAACGTACTGCGAAGCTTGCAATAGAGCGCTCTATCCATGTCTTCAAGTTGAAGCCAAAGGTGGCAGACACCTTCAACCGTCTGGGGCAGTGTCGCACTGACTGACGGCCACGCGACTTCGTGCAACACGACACAGCGGGTTTCTTTCGTGTTCAGTATGTAAAACGCGATTACAGTTGTAACCCAGTCCAATTCCACAGCTACGTTCCTCCTATCACATAGCTCTATTCACGTGATGTGTCAGTTCAGCGTATTTCGTGGGGCTCTCATCCAACGTTGTCGATTTCCGGTCTTTTGTCCACACATCTATGCCTGTATAGAGTATGCTAATCAAGAGTATGTTCGGTAACATCCTTATACAGTCAATCCTCCGTTTTGCGACACAGTAGTACTGATCGAAAATGAAAGGGTATCACATCGGCTGCGGACCTTCGCCATCTCTCAAAGCACTGATATTATCCAATACAACAAAGAAAGAGATAGGAGAAAATTTGTCTGACATAGTAATTGCTCTGTATGCACTGCCGTAAAGGTACCGGCAATGTTCAAGGGTATAAGGTGTGATTTCCTTCCGCGGCGCGGGATGCGTCTCGATTGCAAGTTATAAACCAATCAATTTTGTTTTATTCCTGCACGTGGAGACGTCATCAACTTGTTTCACCTGCGACCAAAAACGCAGTGGCTAATCTCACCCAAGTCAGTAGTCCCACGATGGCCATTGAAGTATCACTGTCTACTAGACCCATCGCTTTGGTCGGGCTACTTAAAGGGAGTGGTGTCGCAAAACGGAGGATCGACTGTATGCAAAGGCTAGAGAGGTCCTCTTTTCGTGTACCGCCGAGACAATCCGCCCGATGTAGCGCTCGCGGTGTTTCTTGTCATACATGCGACAATATTCCCATTCGTGCAACCAGCATCGAGTCTCTTGGTAAGTTGCTAAATTCAGTAGCCACACATCTAGCGAGCGCATTGACCATCGGTTTTGTCTTCCTTGCATTCTCCCTGCATGAACTCTATGGCAAAACCTCTATGTACGCATACTTCAATTTACCCGTGATACCGCAGAGTCTCCTTCAATTATTATTTTCTTTTTTCGCAGGTACTAATTGACGTATTACCTCCATACAATCCATATTACACCTCACATCAGCAGTTATTATCGGTTTCTATATCCAAGTTGAACCTTTTTTTATGGAATATAAAAAATATACGCCAGGATAAATTAAAAGTAAAAATACACAAAAAGATTCAAAAATAAAAAATACACAAAAGATTCAAAAGTAAAAAAATATATAAAAAGATTGGAAAATAAAAAAATAGACCAATCACGTATACTATACGACAAAATATACACATTATCCAAATATCATTAAACCATCATCACGTATGGTTAGACAAGCGTGATTCTTAATCAATGTGTACATATACAGTATATTTTTCTGTGTTTTTGACGAGGAAAATCCAGTTTAGGATGGAAAACCTCGGACATGCACTATGTAATGGACAAACAAACTCAA
>JAADVP010001127.1:0-10764 GCA_023335675.1 Globisporangium solare | reverse complement strand
TTTTTTAAGAACATTTCAATCGATAGAAATTTAAATCTGAAAGATTTCAGTCTGTTCGTTTTGCATGCTGAATTTCTCAAATTGGCCGGGAAATGGTGTAGTGAGCACGCAGTTGAATTTTGCGGGGTTAGCATATAAATCAATGTACACCAGATCTGAATTCAGAGTGTATATTTTGTCGTATAGTATACGTGATTGGTCTATTTTTTATTTTCCAATCTTTTTGTGTATTTTTTTTACTTTTGAATCTTTTTGTGTATTTTTTTACTTTTGAATCTTTTGTGTATTTTTTTACTTTTAATTTATCCTGGTGTATATTTTTTATATTCCCTATATATATATATATATTCTTTCAACACGGTCTCAAATACACACACACACGTCCTTTGCAGTCCCTAGTCTTGATGCAGTTGCTGCTGTTCTCTCTCTCTCCGCTGTGCGTCCAGTTGGTGCGAGTACTCGACCAGGAAGCGGTTCGAGCCGACGCCAAACACGTCGCCGTGCAATAAATACCGGCGTCGGCTCTTCTCGCCGCTCGCACTCAGCCGAATGGCCGTGCCGTTCGTGCTGTCGAGGTCCGTGATGTAGAAGCCGTCGCCCAGGTACGAGATGACGCTGTGGCGGCCCGAGATCGAACCGTCGTCCGTGATGCAGAGCGCGTTGCTGGACCGTCGACCGAGCGTCACGGCGGTTCTCCCGAGTGTCTGGCCGATGCCCGTCCATGGACCGTCGGTGAAGCAGATGCGCAGGAACGGCGTCTTGGTCCCAGGGTTCTCGTCGATCGCGACGACTTCAAACTCCGTGTCGCCCAGTTTCACGCGGTCGTGGATGCGAAGACGCTTCGGAACGTTGGGTTTCAGGAACAGGAACGTCCCGGTCGTACTCCCAAGGTCCTGCAGGAAATACTCCTTCTCCATCGGGTCGTACTGGATCTGGAAATGATATCGGCTCACGTACGGGTCATCGGAGATGATCTGGTTGCTCTGGTGGCGACCGCCTCGGGCGCCATTCCGCGGGTTGAGCACGATCGACTTGCCCCCACTCCTCCGCTGCTCCACCGACGAATGGCTAGCGTCGGATGACACTGACGAACTGCGGCGGGCTTTCGCGGGCGGCAGCAGCACATTCCGCTCGGGGGACAGCGATGTCACCACGAGCAGATCGAGCTCGTCGATCTCGCGGTCGACGCCGAAATAGCCCCAGCTGTGGCGCCTCCGATGGGCGTGCGACTGCCGCCGCTTCTTGGTCCGCGTCTGGTGCTTGTCGTGGATGGCTTTGATCTTCTCCACAAAGCCGACAACACGCTTGCCCACGCGCCTCACTGGGAAGTGCAGCCGGTACTCGCGCGACATGATGAGCCCGAGGAACCACGCGGCCATGATCGCGGCCACTAATATATACCGAAGGTACTGCGTCGCGCTCAGCTCACTCTTTGGCGCCATGGGTGCACTCGGCGCCTGCGACGGGACGACGCGTTGACCACCATTCTGCGCGAAATAATGACTCGCTTCTGTCTGCACGTACGCAAAGGATGCTACGATCGCGGACGAGCACGCCGTCGCGTGCAGCCAGTTCCACTTGACCGTCGGCTCGGGGCGCCTGGATGACGCGCCGAGAAGAATCCCCGCTTTGCTGCTGGGCGGCGTCGTCCTGTTCGCAGCGCCGCTGCTGCTGCTGTAGCTGCTGTTGGAACGGGATCTGCCGCTGCTGCTGCTTCGGCGGGAGCTCATAGGTGTCGACAGGAACGAGCGTGTGCGTGTGGCGCCTTCCGCTCTCTCTCTCTCTCGTGGCTGCTATAGTACGTGGTATGGAGCGCGTGCGCTTCTCCTGCGTGTCGGAGAGTGCCGCGCGTGGCGTGATGTGGCTTCGCAGCCCCATCTCGGTTGACACGACTGGACGGTGCCATGTTGCTCGAAGGTAGCACAATTTTTATAAAACGCAACGAACGCACACAAAAGTGGCACGAATGTAGCGCAACAAGGAAAAAAATATGCACCCACGCTTTCCATGTTGCAGGAAGGTAGCGAAAGAATGGGGCTTGTATTCGAAGCTGCGGACTTTACCGAGAGCGCAATGCACAGCACGCGTCAGCCCCTCCCTCATCACATTCCTTATTAGAGCAGTGAGCAGAATGGACCTGTGGCTGCTCGCGCTCGCGCTGCTTGCAGCATACCCCGTGGTCGCCGCGGGCGCGTGCTTCCTGTTCATCTACACGGAGCGCCGGCGGTACGCGCGCCACCACCTGGTCGCGCAGAGCGACGTCGCAGACCATCACTCGGGCGAGAAGACCGTGACGATCGGCGTGTTCCACCCGTATGCGAATGGCGGCGGCGGCGGCGAGCGCGTGATGTACTGCGCGCTGGTTGCGCTCGTCAAATACTTCAAGGAACTCAAGGCTGAGCCGCCAGCGGAGACAGCGAGCAGCAGCGACAGCGAGCCACGACGCGCGTATCGAGTGGAATTGCTGCTGTACTCTGGCGACGACGGCCTTTCCGCCAAGGAGCTGCTCGACCGCGCGGCTGAGCGGTTCAACCTCCCGGAGTTGCACCAGTACCGAGTCGATCTCCAGGTCCGCTTGGTGCCGCTCGCGAACCGCGAGGTGCTGGACCCGGGGCTGTACCCGCGATTCACGCTGTTCTGGCAGAGCATTGCGCAGATCCAATTGGCGCTCACGGCGTTCCGCACGAGCGAGAAGCTCGGGCTATACCCGCAGGTGTGGATCGATACGACGGGGTGCGCGTTCTCGTACCTGGTGGCAAGCGTGCGCTTTGGATGCACGGTCGTCGCGTACGTGCACTACCCGATGATCTCGACCGACATGATCGCGAAAGTGCAAACGCGTGCTGCCGACTTCAACAACAACGCGGCTGTGGCATCCAGTTCGACGCGCTCGTTCGCAAAGTACATTTACTACCGCATCTTTGCGGCCGCGTACACGCTTGTGGGCAAGTACTGCACCGACATTGTCATGGTGAACTCGACGTGGACGTACAACCACGTCAAGCAGCTCTGGGGCGGCAAGCCTGCGATCGTGTACCCGCCGTGCGGCAGCATGGAAGAGTTTATGCAGTTCGACATTGACACCCGCGAGCCGTTGGCGCTGTCGATCTCGCAATTCCGGCCTGAGAAGAACCAGTTGCTGCAGCTGCAGGCGATGGAAGTGCTGCTCACAAAGTACGCGGCCAAGATGAATACGACGCACAAGGACTTCAAGCTGGCGATGCTCGGAAGCTGCCGCAACGCTGACGACGAAGCGCGCGTCGAGGCGCTCAAGGAGCAATGCGTGGAGCTCGGTCTGACAGATCGCGTGGAGTTTGTCGTGAACGCGAGCTTCGCCGAGCTGAAGCAGTACCTCGCGCGCTCGTCGATTGGAATCCACACGATGTACAACGAGCACTTCGGGATCAGCGTCGTGGAGATGATGGCGGCGGGGCTGCTGGTCGTCGCCAACAACTCGGGCGGACCGGCCGCCGACATTGTGCGTCCAGACACAGGGTACCTCGCGCTCACGGCGGACGAGTACGCGGACAAGATGCTGGCGATCCTCGAGCAGGACGCCGCAAGCGCGATGCGCGCGCGATGCCGCGAGGTGTCGAGCCGCTTCTCCGACAGCGAGTTTGGCGCGCAGTTCATTGCGGCGATGGACGCTGTCTTGCGACGTGTGAGCGGCAATGGTGATCACGGCAAGAAAGCCATGTAGATGTCGTGTTTTGCTTTTCATTTACTGCCAATCATGTGTCGTTCTTCGTGCGCAATGTTTTTTTCTACGAATCGTCTAGCATGAAAAGAGTGAAAATGCGTCTTTTTCAACCAATCGGTCACTTGCACGCTGCGTATCTATGAAAACGACATGGTCATTTCGCGAAAAGACCAAATGGCGCGCAAGACAGGCAAGGAGAGCGCTGCGGACGCCAAGCGCGCGGCGCGCAAGGCCAGCGGGAAGAGCGCCAAGCCTAAGAACCTGCTCGCGACGCTCCTCCCGTACGTCGTGCTCGTCGCGGTTCTCGCAGTGGCGGTCAACTACTTCTACCTGCAGCCAGCGCAGACGGCAGCCAAGAAATCGGCGGTGAAGCGCGCTGGAGGCTCGTATCTGTCGCGCAAGGAGATCGTCGACCGCAAGCGCGTCGATATCCCATGCTGGATGGAGAAGGTTTGTGTGCTGTCCCCTGCGGTAGATTGTGTAGCATGGTGCTTATTCGTGAATTCATGTGCATCATTACGAGCACACTTTAGAAAACCAAGGGCTTTGTGGAAGGTTGCCACCAAGTGGGCAAGTCCTGCGGCCGCGCTGTCAAGGACCAGTTCGTGACGCCTGAGGAGGTGGTGCAGCTGCGCGAGATCGCGGAGGTCGGTATGACGAACCGCTCGAAGCTCGGCGGACCCACGATCATGGACGTGAACACGGGGTACGTGAAGGACGGCCAGGGACTCGTCAACATCTACCAGAGCCACCGCAACGCGCCGCCGACGCCGCGGTTCACTGCGGAGCAGTTTGCACTCTACCGCCGCGTCATCGAGAAGATCCGACTGGCGCTCATCGAGGAGTTCCAGCTGACGATGCTCTACTTCACGGCGCCGACGTTCATCACGCGTATCGTGGGGAACGCGTCATGGAGTCCAGCCGACATGCACGACGAGTACTGGTGCGTAGGCAAGCGAACGATGCTGGAGCACAGACAGTGACTCCACTTTCTCTTGCATTGCAGGCACCCGCATGTGGACAAGGACAACACGCAGCATTACGACTACTCGGGGCTGCTCTACTTGTCCGACTACGAGGACGAGTTCACGGGCGGGCTGTTTGCGTTTATCGACAAGAAGAGCGAGTCGATCGTGGAGCCGGCGCGCGGGCGGCTCATGATGTTCACGTCGAGCAAGGAGAACCTGCACCAGGTGCGCAAGGTCGAGTCCGGCACGCGGTACGTCATGAGCATGTGGTTTTCCTGCGACGAGCGCAAACAGTTCAAGAACTTTCTCGACGGCAAAATGCACCAGCATTTCAAGCGAGAAGACCAATGATAAACCGCTGCGCTCAAACCGATTTTGCTTGAGAAAACAAAAAAAAAGAGCCTTCACGTTGCCTTGCTCTCGATCACCGTGAGCGCGAGGGACTTGAACGCGCCACGCAGCTGGCGATTTCGCTTCTCGGCCTCCACAGCCACCGTCTGCTGCGCGTGCTCTTGGAATTTCTGCCGGAGGCGGCGGCGCCGATCGTGTGACAGCTTGCAATGGCACACTGCAAACACGGAATTGGTGCGTTCAAAGACAAAGACGCTTAGCGCATGGGCATCAGCAGGTGGAGGCCAGAGCACCTTCTTCGTGTCGTGGTGATAGTAATAGTGGTTGCTGGCATTGTTCTCGCATGCGAACTCTTGCCACGGAGCCGGCAGCTCGTGCACGAGCGACGCGCTTCGGAATGCACAGCACACGTCGCAGATGGTGCCTGTTGTCGCGTCTGGAGGCGTGTACAGACTCTTGAGGTCGTTCCATATGTGCTGTTGCTCAGCATTCACCTTGAAATGCGTAGTCGTTTCTTCCACTGTAGCGTCCTTATCCGCCTTTAATGGTTCAGCGCTCTTTGTGGCAATGTCGGTGGTGTCTTGCTGCTCGTCGTCAGGCAACGACACCGCGTGCCGCGCAAACAGGAGCGCGGACACCGCTGCAGGCGACATGGCGCTGGATGCCGCACACGCTGCGTCGCAGATGCACTGGTGGTGTTTCCGCGTCTCGCGCAGGAATTTCTTCTTGAAGAGCTCCTGGCGGCCGTCGTGGCGCTCGAAGTCCTTCGCGACCAGGTATTGCACCTTCTCGACTTCGTCAAACACTTGCTGCGTGCGGCGACTCGACATCGCGGCCGACGGCGAGCGGCGCGTCATCTGCGCTTCTCGTTGGTTCTCGACGCTGAGCGCAGAACGTGGGGGCTGCTGCAGTACGCTGAGCGGCATCTTCGCATCGACGTCGCTGCCATTGCTGTGTGTCGCTTCGAAACCTGGTGCTAACCTTGGACACAGAATAGATGTGCTAAGTATGCTGAATGATAGGTTCTTCCAGAACACGCGCGATAAATCAAGAACACAACCAAAATAAGGTTGGTTTGTTTCTTTCGATCGAGAATTTTCAAGAACGAGTGTTGACGTTCGCTTACCTCCGCTAACCTTCACAGACCCGCATACAAACACCAAGTCTAATGGTGTCGAGACGCCTTCCAGAGATCAGCAACCATCTCGCATGTTGAAGTGGTTTAGACACGCAGCAACAACATGCGCGCATTCCGCGCGTTGCCATTTGCGAATTCACTCGGGAGAGCGCAAGAGAAGAAGCCACATAGCAGACGCACCAGAGTAGCGGCACGATGAACGCGCAGGAGTTTACGGACAAGACGAGCGAGTACGTGGCAGGTGCACGGGAGCTCGCGGAGGAGTACGGCCACGCGCAGATGACGCCGTTGCACCTGGTCGAAGCGCTGTTCTCGGACCCGCACGGGTTCGCAAGGGGGATCGCAGACCGCGTCAGTGCGAACGTGGACGGCCTCCTGCAAGATGTGAAGAAAGAGCTGAAGAAGATGCCGGCGCAGACGCCAGCACCCGAGAGTGCGGGCGTGGATTCCGCGATGATGAAAGTGCTGAAGTACGCGTCAAAGCTGCGCAAGGAGATGAAGGACACTCACATCGCGGTCGACCATCTCGTGCTGGCGCTGTATACGAACGGACCGGTGAGCTCGATTTTCAAAGCGAATGGCATGGAAGAAAGCGAGGTGAAGGCTGCGGCAAAGGCATCACGGGGGGGCCGCCCCGTGACCAGCAGCAATGCCGAAGAAATGTACGATGCGCTCAACAAATACGGGCAGAACCTCGTCGAACTCGCGGCAGCTGGCAAGATCGACCCTGTGATTGGACGCGACGAAGAAATCCGCCGCGTCATCCGCATTCTGTCGAGACGCACCAAGAACAACCCGGTTCTCATCGGCGAGCCTGGCGTTGGCAAAACGGCGATTGCCGAGGGGTTGGCCCAGCGAATCGTGGTCGGAGATGTCCCTGAATCGCTCAATTGTCAAGTTATCAGTCTTGACATGGGAGCCCTGATCGCCGGCGCCAAGTACCGCGGCGAGTTTGAAGAGCGCTTGAAGGCTGTGCTGAAGGAAGTGAAGGACAGCGATGGCAAGATCATCTTGTTCATCGATGAGATGCACTTGATCTTGGGTGCTGGCCAGGCTTCTGGCGCGATGGATGCGGCCAATTTGCTCAAGCCGATGCTGGCCCGTGGTGAGCTCCGGTGCATTGGCGCGACCACGCTCGACGAATACCGCCAGCATGTTGAAAAAGATAAAGCGTTTGAGCGACGTTTCCAGCAGGTGCTGGTGAAAGAACCGTCGGTCACCGACACTGTCAGCATTCTTCGTGGCTTGAAAGAGCGCTACGAGTCGCACCATGGCGTGCACATTATTGATGGTGCATTGGTCGCTGCCGCGAAGCTTGCGGATCGGTACATCACGCAGCGGTTCATGCCTGACAAAGCGATCGACATCATTGATGAAGCCTGTGCGAACGTTCGTGTGCAGCTTGACAGTCAGCCGGAAGTCATTGATGAGCTTGAACGCCGGCAATTGCAACTGCAAGTCGAGGCGACAGCGTTGGCCAAGGAGAAGGACGATATGAGCAAGCAACGACTCAAGCGGGTTCAAGAAGAGCTGAACACGATCAGCGACGAATTGCGCCCACTTGTTTTGAAGCATCAAGCAGAGAAGGAGCGCGTGAACGAGATCCGTCGTTTGAGGGACAAGCTACAGCAGCTTCAATTGAAAGTGCAGCAGGCCGAACGGGTTCACGACTTGCAGACCGTGGCAGATCTCAAGTTCTATGCGATCCCGGATGTGCAGCGTCGGATTTCCCAAGCTGAAATCATCAAGAAAGAAGAAGACGAAAATGGGACGCAAGACAAGTTGGTGGAGGAAGTGGTCCGAGAAGAACAAGTTTGCCAAGTCGTGGCGCGCTGGACCGGTATTCCAGTCTCTCGTTTAACTTCAAGCACGAGCGACCGCCTGATGCATCTTGAAGAGCACATCCACAAACGCGTTGTCGGCCAAGACGAAGCCGTGAAATCGGTTTGCGATGCCGTGCTGCGTTCTCGCGCTGGTCTTGCTCGCAGAGAGCAGCCAACGGGCAGTTTCTTGTTTTTGGGCCCGACGGGTGTTGGCAAGACGGAACTCGCGAAGGCGCTGGCGTTTGAATTGTTTGATGACGACAAGCACATGGTGCGCATCGATATGTCCGAGTACATGGAAGAGCACTCTGTGGCACGTTTGATTGGCGCTCCACCCGGCTACATTGGTCACGAAGAAGGCGGCCAGTTGACGGAAGCAGTTCGACGCAACCCTTACAACGTGATTTTGCTGGATGAAATCGAGAAGGCGCACACGAAGGTGCTGAACATCCTCCTTCAAGTGCTCGACGATGGCCGCTTGACCGATTCGCATGGCCGAACGGTGGACTTTACAAATGTCGTGGTGATCATGACGTCGAACATCGGCGCCGAGCACCTTTTGTTTGAAAACGAGCTGTCTCCTCGTGCGAGCAAGAAAATCAAGCTGGAAAATGATTCGAGCTCGTTAAAGGCGAG
The DNA here is from genome assembly GCA_023335675.1 of Globisporangium solare. Lineage (NCBI taxonomy): Eukaryota > Oomycota > Peronosporomycetes > Pythiales > Pythiaceae > Globisporangium > Globisporangium solare. The sequence goes on along the minus strand of JAADVP010001127.1, from coordinate 2,148 downwards.
TTTCGCCCAGCAGCGTCAACTTGTGCTCCAGGAACTGCGCCACACACTTCGCCCAGAACTGCTGAACCGTTTGGACGACATTGTGGTGTTTGAGCCATTGGGTCGCGAGCAACTGCGCAAGATCGTGCTGCTGCAGTTCGATTCGGTGGTGAAACGACTGAAGGAGTCGCAGATGACAATGAACGTCAGCGTGGAAGCTCTGGATGTGATCTTGGACGAATCGTACGAACCGCAGTACGGCGCGCGTCCGATCAAGCGGTACATCGAGAAGCATATTGTCACGGACCTGAGCAAGCTGATCATTTCGGGCCGCTTGCGACCCAAGAGCCACGTGGATGTGCACGAAGCGGACGGCAAGCTCGAATTCGACATTTCGCAGGCAATGGAGACCGATGCACCTTAAATTTCGACACGTGAAGCCATGAGGTCGTATGTGATGTATGTTGTTGTTTTTTTCTTTGGTATAGCGAGTTACATAATACACTTTTCATGTAGACACCCAAAGGATGAAATTGTTGTTATTGGTCTCCCTGACAACATTGTTTCATACTCGAAAGTTGCGGCAAGAACAGGCTAAAAGGCAAGAAGGCAGAGGATGACGAGACTGCCGACCATGAAAAGCAAGCGCGAGAGGAAGGCTTGCTGCATCTGCTGCCGTACTTCCATTGGGCTCAACGGGGTGCCATCCGGACGATGTGTCGCAGCGGTAGCGGGTTGCTACACGAAGCACACATGCACATGCAACTCGCTTCGTTAAGGATCCCGATCAGCACGACCGACCAATATGTCACACAGACGCAAAGACGTACAAGTGGAAGACCAAAGAGCGCTGGAAAGAAGCCGATCGTCGGGGACATGGTGAACCCTTGGCCGCCGTGGTTGGTGTTAAATATGCCAAACTACACGCACAGCACCATTGCGATCTGTGTTCATTTCGGTTCATGTTGATTGGGAAGAAAAGCCTCGCGTCTTACCTGTCGAGGTCGTCGTCGTCGTAGCTGCTCGGCGTCGGGACGCTGCCCATGCGGGCGATTCGGAATCCCGTTATCTCGCATCTCGTCTTGAGTTCTACACACATCAAATACCAAGAAATCGCGCGGCAACATGCGCATGAGGACAAGGGGATATCAAGACTTGCATTTTCAACCAATCGTGCAACGAATCATTGCACGCAAATGGATCCAACGTACCGCGGATCGACAGCCTCGGTGCCGCGGCCGTACACGGGGATCACATTCTCGACGCTGATGCCAGCCTTGCACACGGGGCACTCGGATCGCGCTTCCATCCACTGTGCCATACAAAGGGCGTGAGTCTTAAGCATCCGTTATAGGACGATCCATGCGCAATTCTGAACGCGTACCTGGAAGAGACACGGCCAGCTTCCACGTCACCACACGTCGACGGATGCACAAAGAACATACGCACATGAAGGCAGCACAGTTAGCGAACCCCTCAAGCTCCGCCCCACAGCGGCGCACAAGACACTGTCGAACTGCGACGCGTACCAGTAGAGGTGGCCGCAGAGCGTCACGACGGGGCTCGACACCGTGTCGAGACAGATATTGCAGTCGAACGTGGGGTTCCCGGTTGCGCCTGCAGCGTCGCCGTTGCTCTTGCGCCTCGACGCCTGCGACGTCGCGGTTGGGCTGCCGGACGCGCTGCGTCGTCTGCTCAAAGACGCATCTGCGGTGCTGCTGTGCGGCTCGCTGCTATGGCCCCATCGGCCGCGTGGTTGCTCCATTTTCCCCAGGCGCGTGAGTTTTTTGGCAGGTTACCAAAAGAGTGCATCCGACTATTTCCGATTTAGCATTTATGTGCTAAATCGGGAATTACAAAAAGAGGCGACTCTAAACGTTAATTTTACAGTGTACTGCTGCATTCTTCTGCATATATGGGTTGGCACAAGGCAAAACTATTGGGGTTCACTGTCGGTGCTAACCCAAGATCTCCTTGAGGATGAAAACAGTGCGCCTCAGCCGCTACCGCTGATCGAGAGCGTCAGCCTGCAGCCACATCTGATGATTCGGGCCGATTTGTGGTGGTCTCATTCGCTCCGTTCCTCTCTCTCTTTTGCCGCAGTCTTTCAGAATGGACTCTGAGGTACTATATGCAAGATGAATGGCTAAACAAGAGGCGACGCCAAGT
>JAADVP010001126.1:0-10782 GCA_023335675.1 Globisporangium solare | reverse complement strand
TTCACCTTGTACTCGACGTAGAACTGCGAGATGCCATCCGAGCTGATGGCGCAGTTGAAGTTCCAGATCTCCTTGTTGGACGAGTCGGGACCGCTCGTGTACGACGCGGCGCACGTGTTGCCCCAGGTCTGCGCCGTGTTGGCGTAGATGACGTTCACGACCTTGGTGTACGCCAGGTTCTGAAGAGTGACGGCGCCAGAGAGGTTGGAGTTGGCGTAGATGTACGAGTTGACCTTGACCTCTTGGGCCGCGGTGCAGACAGCAGCGACAATGATGAGCGCGAGAACGTTGCGGACGGCAGCAAACACCATGGCTGTTGTTGCTTGCTCAAAGGGGTGGTGGTGGCTTGAGTAGTTGGCCGCAGAATCGAGAATGAGCTTCGAGACCGGAATGGCATCACAGCAGGCACTCGTTGTGACTGGCGCTCAAACGATGAGGGGTGGGTGTGCGTTTCGTCCGCATCGAACGCGGCTGCAGATGTGAGCTCCTCGTCTTTGTGCCATTCGTCAACTTTGTGCGTGTGGCCATGTCTGTCCCCTTTTTGTTGCTTCAGCCCGCAAACTTGCGAACGACATGAAAAGTATTGTGGTTCACGAAATGGTGCCGTTTGGGACCAATCTCTGTGACGGGCTGTCTGCTGTTGAAGATGCCAACTTGAACCTGTGTCGGCACTTGATTCTGATCCCACAGTGCACCAGTGCACATGACCGCGCATCACCGGTGGAAACTTCAGAAGCAGGATCCCTTCAAGGGCATGGCTGCTTGCTTCCCCTACACATGCGCAGGAGATGTGCGCGCGTCTGATCCCGAACAAAGCGCCAGCCTGGCGGTGCGCCTGGAGAGTTGACAGCTTGAACATGACGAGGCTACTGGATTCGGGTCCGCTTCACCCATTCTGTCTGCTGGCTGGCTGGGTGGTTGCATGGGTCTCGCACTTGATTCACGCTTCGGTCGTTGCATTGTACGATGCTGGACAGTTGCATCGTGTCTCCAGCTCACAACTGTAGCGACTGTGGCTGCTTCCTCACGGCCCCTCGCGTCTCGTGGTTGGACGGTGTGTCCACTTCTTCGGAGCATTTGAACGATATCGCAACGGATAACAGTCGATCGCTTTGACGCCGCTGCCCTGCGCCTTTGCTCCCTCATGAATGAATGACACATATCTTCATCTACTATGGTCTCTTTTCACATCGCACATTGTCTATCACACCTGGTCCATTCTGCACGAGGTCACGCGTGTAGGCTTCCGATTCACTCCTACACACGCACACGAGAAAAGCTGGTAGCAGTCACCTACAACACTGGCATGCAATATATTTTGGAGGTCTCATAGTCCTAGACATGGGGCCAACCATGCTTGCTCTCGTGTTTCCTAAATCTGGTCCAGCGGCTCGATACCAAGCAGGAAGAAGCACTTGTGCATGACCTTGAGCGTGGCTTCGCACAGCAGCAATCGGCTGTTTTGCTCTTCGCTGCCGAGCACACGGCACGACGTCACGAACGTCTGCACCTTCTCGGCGAGCGTGTACAGGTACGCGCACAGGCGGTTCGAGTTCAGGTCCTTGTTGATGAAGCTGATCACATCGGGCAGCTGCAGCAATTCCTGGGCCAGCGCCACCTCGGTCGCGTGCACAGGGTTGATCAGGTTCTCCTCCTGCTGGATCAGCTCGTCGACGTTCACGCCCGACTTGCGGATGATCGAGCACAGACGCGCGTACGCAAACATCAGGTACACGGCCGTGTCTCCGTTCGTCGACAGCATGCGGTCAAAGCTGAAAATGTAGTTCGAAGTCGGCGACTGACGCAAGTCAAAGTACTTGACGGCACCGTAGCCGATCTTTTCAGCCGCCGCATCGACCTGGTCCAATGGCAGCGACGTCTGTCCAGATTCGACACGCGCGAGCAGCTGGGTCTTCATGCGCGCCTTGGCTTCGTCCAAGAGCTCCACGAGACGCACGACTTCGCCCGATCGCGTCTTGAAGCGCTTGCCCGATTCATCGTTCACGGTACCAAAGCCAACGTGGCTGAAGCGGTTCTTGGCAGGGTCCAGGATGCCTGACATGCGGCCGACTTCAGCAAGCAAGTCGAAGTGATCCTTCTGTGTGTAGTCCGTGTAGATGACGATCCAGTCAGCCTTAAGCACGTGCAAACGGTACCACAGCGCTGCGATATCCGTGGTCGGGTACAGGTACGAGCCATCGCTCTTCACGAGCAGGAACGGCTGCTTGTGGACCTTGGTGAACACACACTGCGCGCCGTTGCTGTTCTCCATGATACCCTTCGAGCGCACAATGTCGAGCACGCTCGGGATGATCGAGTTGTAGAACGACTCGCCCATTTCACGGAGCGTCACGCCCAGTCGGTCGTACACCTTCTGGAACTCACGGCGACTGATCTCGCACAGCGTCTGCCACACCTTGAGCGACTTCTCGTCGCCCGACTGCAGTAGCACGACGCCGTCCTTCGAGCGCTTGTGGAAATCCTCGTCGGCGTCGAAGCGCTCCTTCGCGGCCTTGTAGAGCTTCGTCAGGTCCTGGACGTCCGGCATCTCGGTCTCCCAGTTCGGGTACGTCTCCGTCAAGTGGCAGATCAGCATGCCGAATTGGGTGCCCCAGTCGCCGACGTGGTTGATACGGTTGACGTTGTGGCCCTGGAACTCCAAGATGCGACACATCGTGTCACCGATAATCGTCGAGCGCAAGTGGCCGACGTGCATGTCCTTGGCGATGTTCGGCGACGAGAAATCGATCACGATGTTCTTCTTCTCCTGTGGACTTGGCTGCACGCCGTTGCGAAGTACGGTGCGCAAGCGAGCGTTCACGAACGCTGGCGTGAGGAACGCATTGATGAAACCCGCGCCGGCGACGCTCAGGTTGTGCACGACCGTGTTGTCTGGGAACGACGTGATGATGGTCTGCGCGACGTCGCGCGGCGACTTGGCAGCGTTCGGCGTGCCCTTCAACGCCGTGAAGATCGCCATGGCCGAGTTACACTGGTAGTCGCCAAACTTTGGGTTCTTCGTGCGAGTGACCTCGACCGCAGGGATGTCGAGCCCTGGGAACGCCGCCTTGATCGCGGCGTCAAAGATCGACTCCACCAGCGTCAGCACTTGGTGCTGCGTGGCACCACTGGCCACAGCCGCGTCCAGCTCCATCACGGCCTTGGTCGCCTTCGCAGGCGCAGCCGACGCCTTGGCGAATTCCGCGCGTTCAAAGAGCTGCGCAACGTAGGCGCGGAACTTCTTGATGGTTTCCGACTCGCCTTCTACTGGCACCAGCACAAGCGCTTCACGCAGCGTGACACCGGCCACGACATCCGCAAGCGTCAACTCGGCGCCAAACAGGAACTCGAGCGCATCGCCACTGGCGCCGCGCGCTTGCTCCTCGGCGTCCAAGAGCGCCGTGAGCTCCGCTGCCGCGACAGCCTTGTCCTTCTTCTCGTCCTTCTTGATCTTGCTCACCCACGGCGCGAGCACGGCGCTCTCCCACTCGAGCCACTCGTCCACCGCCAGGTCTTCCGCGTGCAGCGCGTTCGCGTGGATGGCCACGTAGCGGCAGACGGCGTTGGCCGAGAAGATCACCTCGTCCTGTTTGGTCTTGGGGTTCGCGACCGCGAGCTGCGGGCCGCAGAGCGCGTACTTGGCGTCGGCCGCGCCCGTCGTGAACTTGGCACCCGTGAGCGCGAGCGCGAGGAAGCACTTGAGCTCCTCGGCGCCGCGCGTCTCGCTGATCAGGAGCTTCATGCTCGTCCGGGATAACTTGGGTTGTGTGTGGGGCGGGCCGCCAGCCATTTGGCTCGCGTTTGGAAGCACCTTGTTTTTGAGGTGGAACCCAAAATAAGAAACAAAACGAGCCTTCCATGACGCCACAAGAAAATGGACCTTGATCGAGAGCAATTGTGGGTGGAGGAGTGTGCGTGAGGTTCGCTGTTCGGCTTCCCGGGAATGCGCGGCAACCACAAGCACGTGCACGTGGATTCCACCTCGCACGCAGCCTACGCACTGAGCAGGTCCTGAGCAAGCGTATGCGTCTGCAGGGTGCATTCTAGGAGAGAGGAAAACCACCAACTTCCTGAATAGACACAAGTTGCGAAAATAGCACCTTCTTATGGATCATCCGATGAACTCATGTGCACTTACTTTAACACCGCACTTTACATCTCCGGTAAAGTACGCGACGCACTTAGTGGCAGGGGAGGGTGGGAGAGCAACCGATGGTGTCAGCGCCATACTAAGCATTCGCAAAGCGCGCGCACTCTCTCGCTGGCCATGGCGACTCGCGACACGACGCAGCGGCTGATCGAGGGCGCGGACGAGACGCTCAACTTCCTCGTGAACTCGATCCCGGATCTCCAGGACGCGCAGACGTCGCGGTTCGCGCTCTCCGGCGCGCGCGCGACTGACCGCAGCAACGTCAATGCGGTCTACAGCGGCAGCGAGGGCTCGAGCGCCATGAGCAGCGACACGTTCTACTTCAACTCGTCGGCGGCGTCGTCGGCTGTGTCGCAGTCCATCTTCTCGTCCGCTCGCGGTGTGGACACGGCGCCACCGTCGGGCTCGCTCTCCAACTTCGACGCGCAGGAAGAAGCCATGGGCGACGCGTTGTCCGTGGTCGACCTGTCGGTGCGCAAGGGCTTCCTCCACGTGAAGGGCGTGTTCCCGGATCACTCGGTAGAGTACATCGACATTGACCCGCGATTCATGACGATCGGCGAACTGAAGCGCGCGTTCTGCGCGAAACGCGAGCCCCACAAAGATCTCGGCTTTGACGCGCGGGACGCCAAGATCATGTTCGATGGCCAACTCGTCGAAGATGATTGGCTCGTAGTGGACTGCGGCATGGGGCTCGGCGGCGTCATCCACATCGTGAAGGCGTTCACGGGTAGCTTCCTGACTGGCGTACACAGCGACCACTTGGAGCTCCGAAGCAACGCGCAGCCAGTGGATCCGAAGCTGCCGATCTCGTCGATTGCGTCGGTGTATGCGCGCCAGAACGCGCCGATTGAAGCGTCTATACTGAGTCTCGCGGCGACTTCCCAGCTGTCGACTGCGCAGGCGGAGACTCTGTCTCGCCATATTCGTCCCGAGGAAGCCAATTTTGCGGAAATCGCCTCGGATTTCTATGAGCATCTCAAGAACGTGCAAAACACGGATCTGTACTGCGAGAATCTGCTGAAGGGGTACATTGACGTGCTGCAGACGCGTTTGGAGCATTTGGAGGCGACGGCTCGGGGCAAGTACGCTGGTACACGTCAACGACTTCGTGAGGACATCCAGGAGCTTCGCGATGAGCGGAATACGTGGCGGTTGCTGTATGAACTCCGACAAATTTGCCACACGGACGATGCGGAGGATGAAAATGACGACAACCCGATGCTTGGTGTGGAAGGCGACGAAGAGCTCCATTTCGACATGCTCGAAGATGACGCCATCCGCCTCTTGGAGACGCGCAATGAGAATTTCAAGATCCAGAGTGTCGTGAAGGCGTGGTTGGAAACGATTGCGTTGGAGAAAACAGTCGCGTTTAGCGAGAAACGCGGCACGTCGGGCTCGCGAACGCTCAAGCTCATGAAGAAGAACCTGATCAACAAAGAGGAAGTGGTGCATTTGGACCCAGACGCCATGCTGCGCGAAGGCGACGAGTTCATCCTTGAAGATGATGCGGAAGATGAAGCTGAGCTCATGAAGAGCGTGTGGCTTTTCATCCGCGCAGGTAAGATCAGCGATGCCGTTGACCTGTGCATCCGCCTGGGTCAATCGTGGCGAGCGGCGAGTCTTTCGGGCGGTACGCCGCTTGGTGCGAGTGAAAGCAGTGAGCGCAAGGACATGGCCCTCGACCGATGGGGCAATCCGTTTCGGGCGCTTTGGAAGACGACATGCTGGAAATTCTCGGAGCACAAGGACCTCAATCTCACCAAGGGAAGCAACGTGTTGGCACGTGAATACGAAGAGATTGTGTACGCTGCGCTGAGTGGAAACGTCGAAGTCATTGCGAAGTCTCGGCTGTGCGAGACCTGGGAAGACCACATCTGGGCGTACCTTCGTACGATGACTGAACAGCAGCAGGATGAGATTCTTTACAAGCTGCTCAAGGTGAAAACCCAGTCGTCCCAGCTGATTGTCGGAAACAACGCACATTATTTACGCCACTACACGAATTTGCTGGAGAAAACAAAGTACCTGAAGCGCTACCAAGCCAACTTGGACACTCTGTTTGAGGAACTGAAGGGGAGCTGCATTGAAAGTGTCCGAGCTCAAGCCAACCAACCTCATCGCCACATCCAAGCCAAGCTCGTGACGGCGAAGGTGGAATACATCGTGTCCAATATCTTGGACGTCATGCTGTTTAATCCTGATGACGACTCGTACAACTGGGATTTGCAGTTGAACTCGAAAGCACAAGCAGACGAGTTGTCGCCATTGTTCCTGCGTTTCGCGGCACATTTCGTTCTGTTCTCGTTGTTCACAGGAGAGAAATTCGACGAGCAGGCTGGCCACATGATCCTGAAACTCTACATTCGCCACTTGGTGAAGCACTGTCAGCTCCAGCTTGTCCCAGTGTATGCGTCTCGACTTCCATACCCTGGTGCTGTGGAGATTTACGTCCAAGTATTGGCGACTGTCGAAGACACGCTAGAACGGGAAATGGTCGTAAAGCGTATTCTGCAGTACTCCGACATGGAAGTGCTGTCGACTGTTCTTCAGATCGCGGTTGATCGAATGTGCGAAGAATACCGCCAGGCTTCCAAAGACCAGAAGCAGGCCTCGTTTGCGTCAACAAGCGTGGCGACCTCGGCTATTGACGTGCGCCGAATGCGGACGATCGAGTACCTGTGCTTCTACAACGAACACCGCGCCGAAGCGCTTTGCCGTGCCAACATTCTGGCTCGTCAGTTTGTCAAGGAAGGGAAGTTCAGCGCGTTGCACCAACTGTTTGCTGACATCGTACCAGAGGACTCCATTGGGATCATTGATCTGCACCGCGGCATTCAGACGAAGGGAGACCACGAAATGGACCTCTGCATTCGCGAACTGCTGTGCTGGAAGGCATACATCCGCGCGTGCACTCACTACGACTCATGGCGAAACTGCGTTGGCAATGCTGTGCCGTGGACACTGTACAGCGAAGAGAAGGAGTTTTTGACAGAGCTCATGTACCACGCCTCGCGAGCGATGACGGGCTTATTGGAGGCGCTTCACTTCGAGAACGGATGGCTGATGCAGTGCTCGGAGGTCGAAGACGACGACGCCGCCATTCGCCAACTGTGTCTCCCACTGTTCGTCTTCAACCTTCACTACCTGCAGCTCGAGTCAGCTCGGATCATCATGCGTTTGAGCTTCTACCCCGAGGATGCCAAGCTCGAATTAGCTCGTCCGCTCATGGAAAAGTCGCTTGAAGTCGCCGACGTTGTCGCGGATGAGCACTACGGTGTCTACAACGCGCTTTCGCAAAACGAGTGCCGCGATTTGCTGCATGGCATCCGCGAGAGCTCGATTGCGCTCGTCTACACAGAATCAAGCCCATCGTCACCATCGACGAGTGAAGACGCGAATTAACTTGACAAATACATTTCATTCAGTTGCAATGGGAAAAGGTAGGAGGGATATGCGTGTTAGCGTGGGTAGCTCTGCCCTTTTCAAGTTGTTTGCACTGTCTTACTGTGGAGGACCAGCGGATTTGCTGAAGCCGCCGCCGGAGTCCAGCGCGCCAACGACGTACTCCGTGAAGAGCAACTGCCTTGCATTGGCGCCGCCAATCTTGTCCGTGAGCATTCGCTCAGGGAGAAACCATTGGCACGGGAGTGGGGTCATCGAGTGCTGACTCCAGTCCCACGCATGCGAATTGAGGTGGTCCCCGTTGTTTTTCTTGAGCAAGTGGATGCTCTCGATGCCAAATGAAGACCGTGACGCGACGCGAATGTCAAACCCGCCGCCATCGACTCGGACGAGGCCCTCGGGACTGAACGATAAGTTGCTGGAGCTTGTCTGGATAGCGGAGGCTGGCATTACATGGCCAACGATGTCCGTCAAGCTGGAATGTGTAAAGGCGCCGACAATATCGTGCATTGCGGTTCCCTTCGGTGCCACGAAGAAGTTAACACGGTCGGCGTGGCACCCGCCAAACCACGAGCTGCATCGCATGGTCGTATGGAAGCAAATCCCCTCGACAAGAGCGCTGGAAGGATCGAGTCCGTGATAGCTCACGTCAATCTGCACGACGCGCTCGTTTGGGGACAAGGACAAGCAGTGCACCTCCATGCTGCCTTGGCTGCTGCTGTACAAACGCGTGACGATATGCTCAAAACCATGGGCGCTGTCGAACGACTGGACAAATGTCACCTGGTTGCCTGTCGTAGCGATCACGATGCCAATAGCAGCTCCGGCATGCGACGGAACGATCGCGTCGTAGGACAAGGACGCCTGGGACGGATTCAGGAGCGAGAACCGCTCCGTTTGTCCATGTTCAGAGGCTGACGCTGCGTACACGGCTGGAGACAATGCATCTGAACCAGCAGCCGGCATGGCAGGGTTAGCGCAAAAGAGAACACCGAGGGATCCAACATAGGAATTTCCACGCGAGCCAAAGAAGCCGCAGATCTGGTGCCCATGCGGCGCTTCAATTCGCTGCGTGTCGTTTCCTCCGACTCCACCAAACCACGGACTTGTTCGGATACTCGTCACGATACGAAAGGCGTCAACCCAGTGACCGCTTTTGACCTCCACTTGCATGATTTTTTCATCGTCAAGCAACTCGAACACGTGCTCATGGCGTCCGTAGGTCGGACGGTTCTGCTCCAACACGTTGCGCGTGTGCTCCTCTCTCGAGACTACGCGGACGGACTCGACAAAATCATTACATTCCACGGCGACCGCTTGAATGGAGCGCGATTCGACGGAAAATGGACGCTGTTGACCGTCACTCAACGCCAGCCCTGCTACATGAGGCGAGCGGATACCGGCTGAAAGCGTGGGTGACGGGCACGCATGAACGCCGCTGCTTTTCTGGAATGGCGCTTGGCTGCACAATGCACCGAGAGTTCCAACGTAATTGTCGCCAACAGTGCCAAAGAACCCATGAATCTGGCATCCTTCTGGCGGCTTGAGGATCTCACACTGACCACCAAAGCCCCGTACCAGCGCGATGTGCGCTTGTTGGTGTGGATCTGGATGCCGTCAATGTACGCCATCGCGCGGGCGTCGACTTGCGTGATGTGTTCCCCGTCCGTCAAGATGAACAGATGCTTGTGGCCTCTCGAGTGCCACTTGCTGTCATCCCAGCGTGCGACCTCAGCGCGCGTAAAAGTCTGAATGCTATTCAGGAAGCTGTCTACATCCACCACAACAGCGCCGAGCTCGTCTCGAGGATGCACATGACCGCGCTGCGAAGGAAGGCTACCGAATGCGTACTGCTGACCGTCGTACTGACCAGCACCCACTGGGCCGCACACACCGTGCACCCAGCTCACGGTGGGCACGCGCGCCGACTGCTTTTTCACGGCAGAAATCCACGGGCAGTGTTTCAGGATCCGAGCTGAGCCGACATTCCAGTGCGCGCCGTGGCGTCCAGTGACTTCGCGGATGACCGAGTGGTTGAGTTGCACGCGTCCATCTCCAAACGCATAATGGAACGCAGGCTGCCCATTGTGCGGATCAATTTCATACGCGCACAGCAAGCGGTTCATGTCGTCAAAGCCCCGCCCCATGATGCCAGTATCCGAGTGCCCGAGGCCAAAAGTGTGCCCCAATTCGTGGAGAAACGCGCCAATGCCCGTCGAGTAGTTCGCCCAGAACGTGCCGCGGTAGCAACTGTCGTCCATGAGCGTTCTCGCATCCACTTTGTTGTTGTTCAAGCAGCACGACGTGATTTCGCCCAAGTGACGGGGCCACGTGTGGAGGCCGCAGGAGCCAAACACACCGACCTTGTCACCCCCAAGCGCCGTGTGGCCCTCTGCCTTTTGCGTCGCTGGATTGAACTTGGAGCAGCCGAGGATCACGGCGTGCTTGAACTTGAACTTAGGGTGGGCGTCGAATCCGCAGGCGTGGATGTTGTCGTGCACGAGGCCAATGAGCTTCTGGTCGTGGATGGACCGCGCCGTCGCATTCGTGAAGCTCGAGCGCAGCAATTGCACGACCGGCAGTCCGTCGGACGCGAACTCCATCGCGAAGGTCCTTCGAGGCAGCCCAGCGTCGTAGAACATCTCCGCCGTCATGGTCTGCATGAGCAGCGCGTTGAAGCGGATCTTGTCGATCGCCGCTTGGTCCGAGTTGTCGACGCCCGGCGGCGCGTCGAAGCCCTCGTTGGACGCGTCGGCGCACTTCTGGTAGTAGAAGCGCACGACGTACCGGTTCGGAACCGGCGCGTACTCGACTGGGAACTCACAAGCAGCGTTGCCGAACCGCAGCGAGATCGTGAACTTGCCCGGCCCTGGGAGCGGCACGAACGCCTTGAACTTGCCGGACGCGAGTATCACGGGCCACAAACAGCCACGCGCAGCGTCCAGACGCGCGTCCACGTAACTCTGCTCGGGGGCCACGCCGAGCGCCGGCGCGTCGCGCACGAAGCCCTCCAGCAGCACGAGCGGGTACGCGAGCACGTCATGTGCGCGCAGGTTGGTCACCACGATGCTCGCCATCTTTGCGGATTATGGCACGACCAGTGCCCTAAAGGGTAAATTTATCAATGATTCAATTTATGCATGGTCATCCTGACCACTTATACACAGAGACCTTCCTTGTTTGAAGCAATGTGCTCTCCTTGCACCCTCTCCTTCCCTATCACCTGG
>JAADVP010001125.1:0-10817 GCA_023335675.1 Globisporangium solare | reverse complement strand
CCCCCCCCCCCCACTCGCATTGCCTCCTTGCATGAGACGCAGCTTCAAATCGTTGGGTCCGTCGACGCACTTCACAGCACCAAGCGGTCGAATGTGGATCTCAAAGTCACTTAATGGCACGTTCGTGAGGTTGCAGCAGATCGCTACAGTGTCTTCGTGACCAGGAAGTGGGTGCTTGTACGCGACGTGGAGAGAGAACGGATCGGCACTTCCAGTGGCAATGACCGCCTCGTGCTCGACATCACTGAGCGCGTCCGCATGCAGGAGCGAATTCGGCGATCGCATCTCGCTCGACATGACGTCTCGATGCTTTTGTGGCGTGGACAGATGCGACGGATGGAACGTCTCCTGCGAGTACAAACTCTTGCCGCGCACTGCTGCCGACAGCGAATGAAGCTGCTCTTGCATCCTGGTGAAAATATAACACGACACAAAGTTCCACCATGAATTGATCTCCCTCTCCCTCACTTTGCACGCACAAAACGAAAGCAAAGGCAGCAGCAAGTTCCTTACATGTGGTGTTGAAGGGACGAAGCAGACGCCGTACTCGCCACATGCACCTGCAGCCGCTCATGCCCCTGTTGAAGAGCGGCAGCGCGCGAAGGATTCAGCTGCACCATCAAGGCCATGCAATCCCGCAACGCAACCAGAGACTCGATACTCGTCTTGTGCTTGGTTTCCTTAGAGATTCTCTCACTCTCGAGTCCGCCCAATTTCCCATCGTCGAATGTTGCATTCGTCTCGTTTGGTTCGATTGTTGCCATGTCGCTCACGCGCTCGCTTGCAGACTGTTCCTGGATCTCCAGATGAATCTGCTTCAGCAGTCTCTGAGGCGGTACGACCTGGTAAGTTGCGGACAAGTGAATGCCTACCCAAAGCAACTGGATCCGCACGTCACTCGCTGTGATCTGAGGCCACGCGCGCTGGACGTCGTTCTGGAAAAACTGCAGCGACTCACGAAACAAAAGCGCTTGTGAGCGCACGAGATTCTGGAAATGAAGCGACAAGAGCGCGGTGTAACAGAGCTGATTGCTTGGTGGCGATGCTGATGCATCGCCCCCTCCAGGTGACTTGGTTTTCGCAAGCAAGAGTTTCTGGAATGCCTTGAGCACGATCAACTGCGCGACTTGAACACAGCTCGCAGTGGACGAGTCAGCTCGAAGTACGAGCGCTTGGACAAGGCAGCAAAAGACTTGGGACCCGTTTGCTCGAGGTGCCAAGACAGAACTCCCTGACGGTTGTCGGAAAAAGTCCTTGGCGCATAACGACTCGAGCACCAGAAATTCTTGTTTGCGCACAACACGGTCGACGGCCGCGTCCATGAGCATCTGGAGGAATCCTTGGCGATCACTACAGTGAAGCAAAAAAACATACGAGTCAGTTGGATCAATTCGCGCAAAGCGAGGAGAAATGTTGGGCAAGCGTACGTTTCACGCTCCATGAGGCTGATAGCCTCAGCTGTTCGCACAAATAGCTGTCCGCACTCGGATGGGGATACCCACACAAACGCCTTCACAAGCATTTGACTCATCTCTAGCTTGAAATCCGAGCTCTTGTGGTAGTAGCACTGCGCGACCAGCTGCTGCACCAACAGCGCTGAACGTTTGAGACGTACGAACTCTTGAAGCGGATGGGACAACAGCAGAAACATGGCTCGACACAATGCTGTCGACTGCGTGAGGGATGCCTTCGTTGAAAGCAACGGGTAAATCCACGACTCCAGCAGGTCGCTCGCGAGTTGGTCCATGCGCATCCGTCGTGTCGAGGCGCTGGGTTGGTCGTCGTCAGTCTGGCTGGAGTCCGAGATCACGTCAATGTCGAGGTACGACACACTCACACCCGGGCACCTGGCGCCACTTTTCTCCATCATCGTATACAGCAGCATCGCGATCCACGTGACCGCATCGACCTGATACTTTAGCGAGAGCTTCTTGGCAGCACCCTGAATCGACAAAATCCGTGGAAACGCCTCTTTGAACACTGACGCGATCACATCATTCACTGCGGATTGAGTCAGCTGCGGCTCCTTGTTGAAGCTGAACGCATTCAGCATCGAACCTCGTGCAAACAGCATGCGCATCGCAGCGAACGCGACGCCCGCGACGTCTGCCATTTCATCTTCAAGGAAAAGTGCTTGGAAGATCACTTTCCACGTGTCCGTCACGACGATCCACAGATCTTGCTGGCAGCAGATCCGCGCTTCGTGGGGTTCAAACGGGAATGCAAAGGGTCCACCAGCCGCAACGCTGGTCGCAACGCTCAGCGACACCTTCGATAGCGTCGCAATCGCGCAACAGCGCACATCGCTTTGCTCGTGGGCCAGCACTGTACGCAACTTGTTCATGGGTTCTTTCTCGGACGAGATCAAAAAAGTCAGCAGCAGAGGCAGCGGGATTTGTTGCAGCAGCGATATCGCGTACAGCAGGATCGGCGCGTTTTGCGAACTCGCGAGCTCGGTCACACACTCATCAAGCACAAACTGCCACGTGCTGAACGTCGAGCAGCTCGGACCGCGGCTGGCGAGCCGATACCCGGGAATCTTCATGGTCGTGCTCGCCTCTGTTTTCAGGCATTCCTACACAGCAAACAAGCCAAACGCTCGACTGAGCAGAGTTCCCAGCAACTCGACGCTCCGCATATTTCGCGCACCTCCAGCGCTTTGCGATAGTCCTTGAGCGCGAGCGCGTTCCGCTTGGTTGAGACTACTTGGAGCAGTCTTCGCACTTTCGCGAGCGCGCGCTTGGCACTCGCAGACGACTCGCCTCCGAAGCTCTCCTGCATCACCGTGGCGGTCTGGTGCTTCCTCTGCTTGTTCTCCTGCGCAAGATCCACGTTTGCGGTCAGGTTCGCAGGATCGCCGCGCCATCCTTCGTCGACGTCGTTTCGCGCTCGAGCGACCTTCGTGCGACCTTCGTGCGACCTTCTCTACTGGACGGACGCCAACCTGGTCGAGACGATACAATTGCCCACTCACAAGGCCGTATCACTGCCGCGAAATGACTGGCGGTAGAATCTGGAGGCCCTCACAAGAGTACCAGAGTTTCCCTGTGGTGAGTTTGGGCGACTGCGCCTCCCGTCCGGGGGTCTCAACTGGCTCGGTATTTGCAAATTCTCGCTTTCTTTCGTGCGTTTTTTCGATGACTCACCATCGAGACGACTTTAATTTCGCGTCGTGTGTAAAACGCTGTGTACGGGCGGCGAGTTCCATGCCACAAACTTCAAGCACGGAATTAGACCATCCGCGCTGTTTCCGTCCTTTTCTTAGAAGATCAATTCTCGTAATGTGTAGATAGATAGCATTTCCGCGGAAAAACACCACATATCACATCATTCAATCAACGCGCGACGGTCAGCATGCCCCCAGACTCCGACCCTGCCGCGCTGGAGTGGTCGTATGAGCTTGTACCGTCCTACTCGCTGCCTGTGCTGGACCTCTCGCGATCGCTCAAATCACGTTGCTTGTCCCAGGTGCTGCTCCAACGATTCGACAACTTCCTCACGCTGTATAACAGACCTCTTTTCATCTGCTACGTGTTCAGCCTCGTGCTCAGCATTTCTGTCCCGTTGTTGGATGCCGAGATGGGCTGCTATGCTGCATTCATTAGCGCTGTGCTTGGGTTACCGTTGGGGCTGGGAAGCTTGGGCACTCTTTGATACGACGTCGTACGTCTTCTAGTGCGGACGTACGATTTCTGGCTCTTCCTTTTCGTGAATGGAGCTACGAATTTTATGGTCGCAATGATCTTCAGCGACCTCCGAATGGCGCGACTCATCATCGACTGGATGGGCTTTCAGAACATCGTCTTTATTGACGCTCAGCTGCGAGGAATCCGGCAGTTGTGGACGCTTGCGATCGTTGGAGTGTTCACCGTGCTCATGTTGCTGACTTGTGTAATGCTCGGGCGCGTTGACCAAGCCTGGGACTTCCCGATATTCCAGTATACCAATCGAAACACCAGCTACAAGGTCTCAGCAAATGATGTCGTCGGGAACGGATTGGCGACCATTGTCATCCTGCTCTTGAAGATTGTTTACCGAAAGCGAAAAGCATTCCGGAGGCGGTCCAAGAAACAGTCTACAATCGAGTGCGCGATCTACCAATGTCGCGTCAAGTTGTCTCCATGCACCGTGCGTCACTTCTCTTCTGTCGAGCCCTTACCCCCAAGCCCCGGGTTGAATCTCAACAAACACCGAGACCGTAATATCTGACGACTCAGCTTTGTGCAGCAAATGCAATACGTCAAGTACGACACCGCGTTTGACTCCAGACGAATACTTCTCCCGATCCGGATCACATCCAAGGCACAATTTCCAGGCGTCATGCTTGCGCTTCTGTACACAACCGGAGCCATAGGTCTCCTTCTCTCGTTCATAGCGCTCACATGCGAGCCACAGCAGCCAGCCACCGAGCCGTACTTCAACCAGTTGCTCAAAAACGGATGTATCCCGTTCGTACTCACGGCCACCTTCACGATAACCATCGCAAGTTTCTACCAGTCGGAATTGCTCCTCGCACTGGCGACGTCGTTCGATTTCGTTTTCTACGCGTCCCAACTCACATTCATGCACACCTCTCTGTGCATCTTGTACGAGTGGGACGTGAGCCGTTGCCTGGGAGTTGCGGCATCCTGGCTCTGGATTCACTGGGTCTTGACGCTCGACGCGCTCACGCCGGTGATGAAGGCAAAGCTCAACTTCCGCACTCGATTCGGGGTTCCGGTCGTAGCCATGTTCATCCTCTGGCATGTCGTCATGCTGTCCCATATCCTGAGCGGCTCGGGACCACAGGACCGCGTCATATGGGAAGGCGACATCTGGACCCGCCACCTGCAAGTCAGAGTCGTGCCCTTCTACTTCAGTCGCTTGGTCACGCTCACGCTTTGGTGCGTTCGGATGGTGAATCGACTGGTGATGTCAACGAACGAAGACGCGACGACCTTGCGAGGTGCAGTCACGTATGACAACTATTTAGTGTCGGGAGCGCGGAAGAAGTCACGCGCTGGACCCCACACATCACGCTTCATAAAGAAGTACCGCAGTCGCGTAGCTCCAAAGGGTACTGTAGATTCAACCGAGTGAGGTTAACAGAACACACGCATATCAGGCGTGGCAACTGCGTTGACGTGCCTATTTTTGAATGCTGAGTCTCTTGTGAGGCCCATTCGCACCTTCCGTAGATAAATCACACTCACTGCATCAGCCGCGTCTTTTTCTTTGTTTGCTCTGACCACTCGCGCCATTCTGCCACGGGCTTTCCCAGTTCGTCGCTCAATTGGCTTCGAACTTGGAACGCTCGCTTGGACGCATCAATGACAGCTGTACTGGAACGGAATACTGCTTTTTGCGCATCTTTGTGGAGACTCTGATACATCTCGTGAGGCACAACCACCTTGGCAGACCGCAAAACACCAACAAACTCTGCAAACACAGACTTGTCCTCCGCATTCACCATCACCAGCGCAGTACCAGTGCCTTCAGTTCCTCGTCCAGTACGGCCAATCAAGTGAATGTAGTCGGAGACTTTGCTCGGAAAATCAAACACCACGACATTCTGCACTTGAAGGAGATCCACGCCGCGGCTCAATACGTTTGTGGACACCAGTACGCGAATGCCCTCGTTCACAAACGACTCGAGCGCTTTCAGTCGTTCTTGCTGCGACTTGTCCGAGTGAATGGAAGCAGACGGAATTCGGGTCTGCTTCTCAATTGCGTCAGCTAAGAGGTTCGCGCCAATCTTGGATCGCACAAACACCAGCTATATTGCAAACACAACAACGACACACAGTGAATGGTCAGTATGATCGGCAGACAAGCAGCTGATTGGGGAAATGATGAGCGTACCGTTGACTCTTGCTGCTTGGCTTGAAGAAGTTTAAACAGCTCTTTCTTCTTGGCCTTGTTTTCGACCCAGATAACCGTCTGCACGATGTTCGGGTTTATTGTCAGCGTACCGGAGCCGTTCCCTATGCTGTGCCGATTGCTCGCACCGATCTCGATGTGAACGAAACCGGACGCCTGACTGGGCTCGCTGGCAGAACCGCGCGCCAAAACTTGCTTCACGAGCGACTTGATGCGTGAGGACATCGTCGCGCTGAGGAAAAGCATCTGCAGCTTCGAGATCGGTGGCAACCACGCCAAGATTTGAATGATCTGCGCGTGGAACCCAATGTCGAGCATCATGTCCACTTCATCCACCACACAGCAGATCACGGATTCCAAGAAGGATTCTTGCTCGTGCTGGGGGCCGCTGCTACGGCTGGGTTTCGTATCCACTTGGTGATTTGTGGCGATATCAATGAGCCTGCCCGGGGTCGCAATGATCACTTGGACACCTGCGCTCAGTCGATGCAACTGGGGAGGTATGGGGAGGCCACCGATCAGCAGCGAGGTCTTCATCATCGGGATCCCGTGGACAAGAGTCTTTACCAGGTCTTCGATTTGAATCGCGAGCTCGCGAATCGGCGCAAGGACGAGCGCAGACGCTGTATGTGCGCAGCCTTCGACGGACTGGGCGTTGATGATTTGCGCGAGCGTAGGGATCAGGTAGGCCGCCGTCTTCCCAGTCCCTGTCGGTGCGACCACAAGCAGCTACGAGAAAGGCACAACGGACAGTGTGAGCAACAACTCGACATAAAGCATTTGCACGCACCTGCACGTACATGTTTCCGTTGCAACGCGCAGGGAAGGACTTGCATCTGCACAGGTGTGGGCGTTGCGTACATCTTGGCCTGCAAGCGCGCGTACAATGCTGGCGGCAGTGCGCACTCTGCGAAATCCGCGACCGGAAATGGTATCCCGCGCTCATGATGCGCATCGGTCCGGTGTGCACGCTCTTTGTTGCCGTTGCCGTCCTCGTAATAGACTCGAATCGCGAGCCGTTTGCGCAGCATTTCCGCTGTGCATGCACGTTGTACGGCTTGCGCACGAGCTTCTGCACGCACGCGCTCGTGTCTGGCGATGCACCGGTCGCGGCACTCAATGCTGCACACATCTTCGTCTGTGGCGTCGCAGATGTACGCGCCATAGCGACCGCAGATCTAAAACCAATGAACGGGAAAACGTGAGGGTCGTTGCAAAGTGCGCGCCTTCATGTACTGCAGACGCACCACGCAGTGGGGCTCGTGCTCCTCATCCCGTGGCATCCGCTGGTCGGCCGCGAACTGGACGACGGCGGCGCTTTCGCCGTGGTCGTCGGCTTCAAGAGCGCTCGCCATCATTTTTGGGCAAGTATTGATGAAAATGGACACACATTTTGCCATTGGACTCAGTGGACGGTAGTGGACTGAAGAGGGGTAGGGGTACACTCTTGTCCACCGAATTTGTACCCCATCCCGGCCAAAATGGACACTGCTGAGCGGCTGCTGTCGCATGCGGAGTCTCCTTCGGATCAAAGCCATCGATTGCGCCGCAACTTCATGCTTCTCTCCAAGTGTGCACGGCGTTCCTGTTTACTAATATTATATATAACAAGAAAAAGACTCGATAATGTAGGTCGCCCCTCTCCATTGCCAGCCGACGCTTGGTCCAATCGCTGTCGGTCTACTTCTCATACGCTCTTTGCGGTCGCGAGCGGCGGGGACGGTGACGTGTAGCGCTCCATGGGGGACATGTGCTGCGCCAACGGCAGCTCCTCGTCCGAGTCTTCGATCTCGTAATACGAGTTTCTTCGCACAAACGTCTCCGTGATGAATCCGAGTTCGCCCGCCTGCATCTTCTCGCGCTTCCACAGCACATAACACACGACCACGCAGATGCCATACAACGCTCCTAGCAAAACAAAGAATCTCGCGCATTAGCGTTCTTGTAAAGTGCACTCCATACAGATCACATGTCCAAACGGCGTCGCACTGACCAGCTTTAAAGCACGCGTTCGCGATCGTCTCTGGATTCTTCGCACCGTGGACAAACATCGGCTGCAGCTTCAGCAGCGCTCCGACGATCGTCTGTACAAGGGAAGCAAATGCAACGCGGATTCCACAGGTCAGTCAGTCAGTCGATCTCCCATATCTCGCGCTCTTGCGTTGCCCTGAGAAAGAAAGCCACAACGACCGCACCAGGAAGACGAACCCGGCAAAGCCGAAGATGATCCCGAACAGATACCCTACAGAAGCAGCAGTACAAGCAGACAGTGCGTCAGCCCCGCTGTGTATGAGGCGGAGTGCGCCAGTGGACCCGTACACGCGCTCTTGCTCATGGCCGTCGCCTCCCTCCAGTTTTCTTTCTCTCTTTGACAAATGGGACCTTTTGTTCTCGCTCTGCAGATGGGTGTGTACCGCAAGGGGGGACCCGCTTCTTTCTCTATAAGAGCACAGATAGCTTCTCCTTCGATTTCTAGCCAATAGGAGAGCTTACTGGTGGGTTAAATGGCCAATTAGCAGTCGATTGGAAACATTGCGCAAGGTTACAAAGTGGCACATCCTGCTGTTCAGTAGTTGGCACGAGGTTACACTCTGTAACCTTGATAGATTTGGATCCCAGCCCCCCCCCCAGTGTACACCGTTTGTGCATACTGCCAAATAGGCAGTGCCAATGGCTCTGCCACACACACAGTAGTCCACATATGGACCATACGGCCGCTACATCCAAGGGACACGATTTGTGGATTGATGCGTGCACTGAAAATGGACAAGCGCCATAGCAGTAGAGACTCTACTCTGAACACAGTGTACGGCGCCAACAAAATGCAAACTGAAGCCGCGTTTAGAGGTCCGATCTTCCAAAACGATGCCAAATGCGGAAGCGCCTTCGAGCGAATTGGCCAATCCCTCTGGCCCGGCTCTAGCTGCGGGTACGTAGCGTCGTGAGCCGCGCGCCACCTTTGCATTATTATACTTTATAATCAAATACATTGTACAATACAAAATGCATCACATTGTTGAATGAACCGACCGAACCATTCTTGCTAGGACCTGTGAAACTAAATATCCTGTATAACTACGAAACGTTGAATCAAGACGCCATCCAGAGAGCTGCCCTATCTGCATGCGGGAGGGAAAAAAACGACAGGCAATCACTGGAGCTTGCTCGCTTCGTTGGGACACGACGTAACGCGACGCGAACGAGAGCCAATGCGCCGGCGCCGTCATTCTCGCATTTTCCCAGCGCCCCCACCGCAAGATGGCCGCCGCACCGACGAAGAAGCTCCGCGTGCTGTGTCTCCATGGCTTCCGCACGAACGCCAAGGTGATGCAGAACCAGACCGCGACGCTGCGCGCGCTGCTCGGCGATGACGCCGAGTTCACGTTCCTCAACGGCCCGTACAAGGCCAAGGGCCCGTCGGCCGAGGGCATTCAGCGCCAATACAGCAACGACGCGCCGTTCTACGAATGGTGCGCGCTTGGGTACGTCCAGGGGCTCGACAAGGATAAGGACGACATCGAGACGGCAAAGGCAGAGTGGAGAGAGCTGTACATTGGGTTCGAGCGCACGATCGAGTTCCTTGATGCGCATCTGCAGCAGCACGGACCGTACGACGTCGCGATTGGATTCTCCCAGGGCGCCGCGGTGCTCACGATCCTCTCGGCGATTTTTCTGCGGAAGCAGCCTGTACAGCGCTGGTGGAACCTCATCGTCTGCGTCGGTGGCATCCCCGTTCGCGACGCCTCGATGCGCTCGCTGTTTGAGAAACCGAACGGCGACATGATTCTCGTGCCGTTCCCGTCCATCCACGTCATGGGCCGCAAAGACTCGCTGTACAAAGACTCGATCCAGCTCGCTGCCATGTACGAAGACCGGCCGGCTGAGTCTGTGATGAAGAAGCTCGTGTTCGAGCACGACGGCGGCCACAACTTCCCGCCGGCGAAGCACAACCCGGGGTTGTACGAGAACCTCGCCGATTTGATCCGACAGCACTGCGGGCTCCGGCCAACGTCGCGAGAGTCGAACCACCCTAAACACGTCACTCTGTACGCCTCGCTATAGCCTCCTGCAAAGAGAACGGATAGCGGGGTAACTTATTCTCCCACTGCATATCATTCAATACACGGAATCCAGTTGTTGGAACCGAAGACTGAGGTTGTCTCGCCGATGTGTCCGCCACGAATGCTGGACCCGCGCTTTGCAAGAGTAGCTTCAAACTATGGTATGTGCGCAAATCAAGTAGAGGGTGCGAATGCCACTCGGCGCAAAAGCCTGATACGGTAGACTGCTTGAGCAACAAGTTCATCTGGTGGATTGATATGCTATGATTTCGTTTGCAAATCGTTGCTTTTTAGCCAATCGGAGAACCAGGAAGGGTTACACGCTGTGTAACCGACCCATTCTCTTGAACACAAACTCAGTATACAGTATGCTGTACAGTGGTGTATACTCTACTTTTCGGCCTGTTTGAATCTTGTTAGAACAACCACATTTTTTAACAATAACTTGCAGCTGCAACTCTTTACTCATCATTGTAACACGACAGTCGTGTTACAATGATGAGTAAAGAGTTGAAGGGGAGCGCAATTGGCACATCATCCTCTCTCTGTCAACTAAATCACAAACCCACCAGTTCTCGATTCGCGCAGACGCACATTGAAAGCGATGTCAGCCGTAAGGAAGCTGCGCGTACTGCGCTTCCACGGCTTCCGCACGAATGACAAGGTGATGATGAACCAGACGCGCGCGCTGCGCGAGGCGCTCGGCGACAGGGCCGAGTTCTCGTTCCCGAACGGTCCGTTTGAAGCGCGCGGTCCCGCGGATGAGACCACCGAGCGCGCGCACGCGAACGACGCGCCGTTCTATGAATGGGTGGCGGTCAAGCGCGTGGACAAGGCGCTGCTCGAGGAAGCGGCCCATAACACGACCTCCATCACGTCGCCGAACAAAGAGTGATG
>JAADVP010001124.1:0-10822 GCA_023335675.1 Globisporangium solare | reverse complement strand
TCTCCGTGTCCATCATCGCAAACGTGACTGAGGCGTGCACTTATCAGCACGAAACGTTGTGTGGTACACTTCAAATACCCGTTTCGCAGGAACTGTGCTTGTGCGGTTGGCCGCAAAAAGGAAGTGGAGAAATGACTTGTGGAGCTGGTCTCTTGAGCACATGCCGGTGCGACTCGCAATGTTGTGCTCCGCATGCTCAAACTCGTCGAGAAATGCGTCCATGACGACATGAATGTATTTCTCAAGGAGTCGAAGCTCAGCAGGGTCCGTGGTGAGACGTTCTTCTCTAAGCTCTGGCGATGAAGGAGACACATCGGAATCCTGAACAATTGCAGCATCTGCGTCACTATGAGGCGCCACTGTTCGTTCTTCAGTGACAGGAGTAGCTTCACGCCTTTCAGCTTTCTTGTCGACGTGGTGGTCCGATTCCGCCTCAGGGATCGATACTTGCATGGTAGCTGGTGGTATGGAGCGCTGTTTATCATCTGCGCTCTTCTCCTCGAGGACAACAGTGGCAAAATTCGGTCCTTAGTTTGGCGCGGGAAACGCGCGCGCGCATGGATCCCGGAGGAGCAAAGCGAACTCGACACCTCCTCGGGCGGACTTGCGGTGCCGAACATTCGCACCGAGCTGATCACCATGAGTGCGATGGTGGTGGGCAGGTAGGCAACCAACGCAACCTCAAGAGAGCGACTGGTCGGTGTAACGGGACGCGTTACACGACGTACACGCGCGGTGAGGAAGCGCAGGTGAGAGGAAGGGCACAGCGGTAACGCTGTGTCCAAAGGGAAGAGAAGGAGCTTTGCGCGCTAGCATGCAAATTGAGAAGTGAATTAGAATTTAAAGCGCTAACATGCAATCCTTGTGACTGAAACCTACAGTGTCTCTCATTGGTAGATAGTCAGATGTCCAGTCCGACTATCGTCCAATGGGATTGATCCAAATGGCTTAGTCTTATTGGCTAATATGCAAATGGCTATGTACAGTGTTCATGAGTGACACATATTAATGTGTCCCGGACTGTACGTAGTGGGTGGGTTTAGAAGAGGTGGTAAAACCCGTGTGGGTGAAAACCCACACTCTCCTGACCCGGGAACCCATGTGATGGGGGAGCCCCATTACACCCGTGATACGGTCAGGACGCAGCAACCAAAGATGGCCGCGACGCCCGTGAAGACGAGAGAGGCTAGCTGCGTGAAGTCCCACATACACACTCGTGGAGCATTCGCGACCACGACGGCTGGCACTGCAATGCACGGTGGTAATCGAAACGAACAAACGATTACCCTGCGGTGCATGTGCGCCGCCGAATGAACAGAACCGAAACGAGGTGCCCTCTCCGATGTCAATTTGGCGAATGCGGTTCCTGCCGCAGCTCAGTTGCGATGTGTTGTCTTGCGTCTCCGCGCTGCAAGTGCAATGTCAAGTGCAATCGAGCAGTCAACTCGTGGTTTGCAATAGTGTGAGACCCAGTCGCGTCTAATCAGCGCGATTGGAAGCCGCGGAAGTCTTAAACCAGTACAAAAGGGTGTGCCGCGTGTATGCACAACCTCTCTGCAAGCACTGATTTAAGACTTTCCGGTGACTCGGTCGTGTTGAACAAAGACCATCCATGCGCACAAACATCCGTGGGTTCAGTCGCGGGGGCGTGTGCGAGGCGGTTGACCCCCGCCTGGAGTCTGTGCGTCCGATCGACGAGATCGGCATCGAGGTGTCGCTGGGGAAGCGAAACAATCACCACCGGTCGTGCTTGTATCCGAGCCCCAGTTCGCGCGACGGACGTAGTGCTATTGGGACTGACTACACCACAACAGCGTGACATATTATCTAGAATCTCGAAGGGTTATTTCATCCATCTATGGACGCTAATATGTGCCACATGTCGTGATGAAAGGTCCAGGTTGGCGGCAGTTTTGAACTGACAAACTGTCAGTTCAAAAGCTGCTTGCACAAACACTTGCGAGGACTATGCGGCGTTGTACTGATTTAAGAGTTTTCCACCTTCCAATCGCGCTGATTAGACGCTGTCAAGGTTTGGCGTGCGTTGTAGCTCCTTGGTGCCTGCAGTTCGAAACCTCCACCTGACTACTGGTCATGGCTCCACCAGCCACGGCGGCAGGTCGATCTCATTTCCGTTTGTGTGCTTAGGTGTCTTGTGTCACTTCACAAACGTCCACATCCACCGAAAAAGGCCCTTCATTTATCTGACGACTCGGGCGATCGAAATCAACCATGGCCGGCGCGTTCTTGGAGATCATCAAGACGCTGTCGTCGCTCTCGTCGTTGGCGATGAACCTGAGCCCGTCGCCTTCCATGTACAAGATCCACAAAGACAAGTCATGTGGAGAAGTGCAAGTGCTCCCGTTGCTGTCGTTCTGGGGGAGCTGTCATATCTGGTAAGCCTCTTCTTCTGTACTTGAATGCACCTGGCATGGGGGGAAAAAACTCAAGATTTGTCTGTCTCAATCACTGCCGATCAACAGGATGCTCTACGGATACCTCTCTGGCAGCATCTTCCCCCTCTTCGTGACATTTATCATTGGAGACACGCTTGCGATCGTATACTTGTTCGTTTACTATCGCTATACGACGGAGCGTGCCAAGGTCCAGAAGCTTTTGGCGTGCTTGTTCCTATGGAATGTGCTAATCACGCTCGTCGCGTTCTCGGGGAGTGAGTTCATGGGCATCACTCATGCATCGAAGAGCGAGACAGGCGACGTGGTCGGCTATATCGCCGACACGATCTCCGTCTTGCTGTACGCGTCTCCTTTCGCCACCCTCGCGCGGGTAATCAAGACGAAGTCTGTGGCGACGATTCCAATCGCGATGGTTGTTGTCGGCGCTTGCAGCAACTCGCTCTGGGTGATCTACGGATTCTACATCTCTGACATGATCGTCGTCGTTCCAAATGTCATCTGCGTCACGTTTGGCTGTGCCCAAACCATAGTGTACGTGATCTATCGACCCAAGACGAGCTCGACGTGCCACGACGATATTGACAAGGAGGATCAGGCCTCGCAATCCACGATAGACATTGTACTTTCGCCAAAATTAGGGTTCCGACCATTGCAAACTCCGAACTAGACACTGAGTCAGTGCGGCACGATATGTATAACCACGTCGCTCAAACACTAATGTATAGGATAGATAAGCTACGCAAAGCAGTTGATTCCATCTTGCTACGGAGGCGCGATTATGTGTCGAATCAGCAACAGCTACGCTACGCTGGCGTGAACAGATAGCTGATTTATAGTGATGCTTTAACTCTTGACCAAAGTTACCAAGTCTTTGTTGCTTTCCGGTGCTCGCAGGCAGCTCGCAGGTTTTTGCTGCTTACCTATTGTGTTCTGTGTTGTCATCTTTCTTACTTTCTGACTCGCTCGTCGTCAATCTAAGGCACCGACACAAGTTCCGTGCGGGATTTTCAGCTCGGTCATGAATACTCCGTGTATATACAAACGGAAATGAAAACCACGTCAAGTTTCGGTGCGCCAACGGAGGAGAGAATGAGTGCGCGTATGCCAGCACCTCGGCGATGTCGATCGCGATGTTCACCTTCTCCGGGGTCCACGCCTGTGAGCACGATGGATCTCCTTCAGGTTGGGTTTTGTTACTGTGATGGGTTACTATTGCGTTAATATTGAATCTGTACACTGAATACATTCCCATTCACCTTTTTTCTCCTCTTTGAAAATCGTACAAACAGGATCTCGTCTAACATCCGCATTCTGCGGACATCTACGAGAAAGATATTTACAAAGAGTACGTAGTTGAAATCGCACTTTATTGCTTACCATCACGAAATTCGACCTCTGTGACCGCGCAACAAAGCCCATTTCGATGGCGCTGCTGCTGCTGCTGGCGATCGCAGCAGCGGTGGCTCTCATCGCGCAAGATGGCGCCGCTGCCACGTGCGACGCGCCGCCGCACACGCTCACGTTCGACTGCGACGGTGCGTGCAGTGCCAACGCGCCGTGTCTCGCGACGCCGCTCACGCGCACGTCCACCAAGACGTACGCGAGCGTCAACGAGTGCGCGTACGAGTGCTTCCGCATGGACGGGTCTACCCGGAAAACTTCATCCTGATGGTTCCGTACACTGCGGGTGCGTGGGCGAGTCCGCAGCAGCGCGCGGGCGACTACGTCAAAGAGCCCGCGCCCGTCAAGGACGACACTGGCCGCATCGCGTCCGAGTCCAACGACGTGCTGCAGCGGATCGACACCATGAAGCTGCCGACAGCCACGAGCTACGTGTATGTGTATCTGTGGGGCTGAGTCTGTTGCGTGGCGTGTTATTATAATGACGTGTGTGTCTCTCTCTCTCCTTGTAGAGGCATCACTGGCGGCGTCACGTACAAGCCACAGCGTGTGAAGGGGCTGGTCGCGAGCGTCGCATTCGCGCCAAACCTGCTCTCCAACCTGTCGGCTATCGAGACTGTGAACCTCGAGAGCCTCAACTTGGCACCAGTCGCGGCCGCCCCAGGTAACTTGAGCACGATGCTCCCGCCGAGCGTGCACTGGTTGGGGCTGCAGAACACGTTGCTCACGTCGTTCCCGACGGGGCTCTCGAGGTTCCAGCAGCTTGGAAAATTGTACGAGCATGATGCGCTTGGTTTATTTGCTAGATTCACGCTAGCGAACTGCGTGGTGGGATGCTTGAAACGACAGGAATCTCAATCGGAACTACATCACCAAAGTTGGCGCCGACGACACCCTCTCGGGCATATACATCCTGTGCGGCATCAGAAGCTTTGAAAATGATATCAACAGCATCCTTGATTTATGCTTTTTTCCCTCACGAACGGTCGTGATTTCTGCAGGAATATGAGCGATAACAATATCGGCACGTTTGAAGCGGCATTTACAGCTATGGAACGACTGTACGCATGCAATCAATACTTCCCGGCTGGGCGGCGTTTGCATTCTAGACTGACGCGCGATATGATTTCTGTTGCGTGTGGTGGTTTCTGTCCTGTTAGCGACCTCTCGGGGAACAACTTGACTGCATTCCCATCGGTCCTCTCACGGTATCATGTCCTCACCAGATTGTACGTACGCCATTGCTTTTGCTTCCTCACCAGCGTTCAGCCCAATATTTCACACCGAAGTGACTGTTTGATGTGTCCATTTTGTCAGGGTCCTGAGCGGAAACAAAATCCCAGCCATTGAGACGAACCATGCTATCGCGAGCTTAGTAAATTTGTGAGTGGAACTTGTTCATCATGCGCCAAGTTAACCGTGCTACTTGCAGCACCTCGATCTCATGCAATTGTACCTGCTCATCCATTACCAGGCAACCCGATTCGAACGCAATCACTCGATTTGAGGCATTCTACCCCAACTTGGAAATTCTGTACGTCCTTTGCATCGTTTTGCTTCGTCTTGTTTGACCTCATCAAAGCTTTTTGTTTCTAACGACTGGACGCTCGCGCTGCTCGATTTCTCTCTCTCTCTTTCTCTCTCTCTCTTATTCGCAGAGATTTGAGCGGCAATGCACTCACAGAGATCCCGCCGGTGGTTTTCAAGCATTCCAAGCTTGAGGAGTTGTACGCTTATCCGAACCAAAG
Source organism: Globisporangium solare (assembly GCA_023335675.1). Taxonomy (NCBI): domain Eukaryota; phylum Oomycota; class Peronosporomycetes; order Pythiales; family Pythiaceae; genus Globisporangium; species Globisporangium solare. The sequence goes on along the minus strand of JAADVP010001124.1, from coordinate 5,256 downwards.
CCTTCGCTCACATTGGACTGCAGCTAATAAATCTCTGCCTTGTTGTTGTACAGGTACCTGGCAAATAATGCACTTACGAACGTCACACTCACGAGCTCGCAGTTGTCTTTCGTGGCCAACTTGAAAACTTTCACGATTGATGCTGCGAGTGTGAGCACGGGTTGCGAGACAACCCAACAACGAGCGTTTCATGGAATCACCTTTTGTGGGATGGATTTGGGAGCTACTGGTGTACGCAGTGACGCATCGTCGCCAACAGCATCACCAATAGAGACCGTCACCACGCAATCGTCGTCGATATCCGTTGGTACAATCCTCGGTGGTGTGTGTGGCGCTCTCGCAATTGCTGTTATAATTGGAGTGGCGTTTATCTGCTTCAGAAAGTCCAAGGGTGGAAAAGCAAACAGCGAGGGAAGCACCGAGACGCACAAGCTGTTCACTTCAGCAGGCTACTCCAGCGACACAATGCAATTCAGTTGTGGAATGACCCCGAGTTACTTGCGGTCAGGGTGATGCCTGAAGACATTTACGACCTCAAGCGACTGAGCATCGGCGCGTTCGGCGAAGTCTGGCTTGTCAAGTTCCGTGGTGCGCAGTTGTACGCGTCCAAGCGATTGCAAAACACGGACGCGAGTCGCGAGCAAACCCAGGCGTTTCTTTTTGAGATCAAACTGGTCGCAAGGCTTCAGCATCCAAACATTACGCAGTTTTTCTACGTGGCCTGGACCATTGAAAGCGATGTGCAGGCGCTGTTCGAGTACATGAAAGATGGTGATCTGCGTTCCTATCTGGAGGGTGCGCGTACCCCTCGTGTGTGGAGCCCCGAGAAGGTGCAACTCGCGATCGATATTGCCAAGGCACTGGTGTACGTGCATTCGTTCTCTCCGCCGCTGCTGCATCGCGATTTAAAATCTCAGAATGTGCTGCTGTCCAAGTCTGGAGACGCGAAGCTCACGGATTTCGGCGTCTCGCGTGTTCAGTCCGTCAGCAATACGATGACCGAAGGCGTCGGCATATGCCGATGGCTCGCGCCCGAGGTGATCTCTGGCAGCAACGACTATGGACCCGCCGCAGACATCTTTTCATTTGACGCCGTGCTGACCGAACTCGACACCCACACGCTTCCTTACGACGACGTAGTCAGCGGAGCCAATGGCAGCACGAGACTGGCGGACGTGGCGCTGCTTCAGATGGTCGCATCGGGCCAAGTGACCCCGAGTTTTACGACCACGTGTCCCGCAAAGCTGTTGGCGCTGGGAACCCGATGCGTCGCGCTCAACCCCGAGGATCGCCCGATGGCTGCTCAAATCGTCTGGGAGCTCCGGAAAGTGAGAAAGTCGCTGATTGTACGACTGTAAACTTGCTTCTGGGGGGAGAGAAGTAGGACAAGTGCGAATGCTAGAGCACAAGGGGGCTGTTTGAAGGCGAGCGAGTATCATATAATGCTTTTAAGGCTTGTTCAATGTTTATTGAGTCCGAACACGCACAGAGTTTCCTATTATTTCGTTCTTTACCCTGTTGACGCCAGCATACCCCACGCGAACCGTATATGGAGATGGGCATGGGTTAGTATTTCGAAGCAGTAGTCAGTATGGACACTTCTTCTATTGTGCTTGCTGGGGGGGGGGACGTCTGGCACGCCACGGCCCTGGACCTGATTTCGCCGCATCGTGGGGCCCGCACTTGTTGTGTGTGAGCGCGCAACATTGGCGTTGAAGCTCTGATTTAGAGCCTCGGCTCCCCTGACTGTACTTAGCAATACGTGGGCCCGAGCAGCTCCACCACATCGGGAGGCAGGTCCAGGTCACTTGAAAGCCTCACGTCCACAATCGGAACTACTCGCTCTTCCGCGTATTGCGTGCTTGTCGAAAGCCGTGGCAATGACGCCTCGCGCTCGATGGCAGTATGCATGTATTGGCTCCGTAATGACCGCATTTGGAGTCGCGCGCGTAGCGGGAGCGACTGCGGCAACGTGCTCTGCGACTGCGCCGGCCAATACGCTCACCTTTGCGTGCGATGGCGCGTGCGCGCCGTTCTCACCGTGCATCGCGGCACCAAAAGTCACGGCGGCGGGTCGGCAAATGCAATCGCGAGCGCGAGCACGTGTCCGTACGAATGCTTCCGGGTTGACAAGGCGAGCCCGCGGAGCTTCGACAACTTTGTGTTCCTGATCCCGTACGGGACATGGAAGAGCCCCCAGGAGCTCGCGGGCGCATTCACCCCTGAGGCGGCTGAGCCTGTGGGCGGCGGCTCGATGGACGACACGAAGACATTTGCGTCCAAGAGCAACGATGTCGTCAAGAGCATCGACACGCTCGCGCTCCCCACGAAAGCTGCCTACGTGTACGTACCTCGTTGGTGTGGTTTTGTCTGTCGCGCGCTCAGACATTGACCCGGATTGTTCAATGTGTAGCTCCACCTGTGGCGGCGCGAGCTACACGTCCCATTTCGGGAGAGGTTGCGTCGCCAACGTCGCACTCGCGTCGGATCTGTCACGGACGCTGAGAACGTCGTCGAAGTGTACTTTGGTAACCTCAACATGGCCGACATGGCGTCAACGGTAAGCGCCATGCTGCCGCAAGGTCTGCGTGTGCTCCAGATCGACAACGGTCTGCTCGCGGCCATACTCTCGGGGCTCTCCAAGTCCCCGCAGCTCGGACGACTGTAAGCGTGGCAACGCACGAAGCCGCTTTAAACTATCCTGACCGACCTCTAAACGAGTCGTTTTACTATGCGTAAACTGCAGAAACCTCGAGCGGAGCTACACCACGAGCGTCGAAGTGAGCGATCGGATACCACCTACAACGTGTACGCTCAGCATGCGCTCGTGCGCCTTGATGAGCGTTCTCTATCGGCCCATAGTCAACTGCGCTGACTGTCTGCTCTCGCTTCATACAGGAGACTGCTGAACAACAATATCAAGACCTTCGAAGCCGTGTTCTCCAACGTCACAAGCATGTGAGTACTGCCGCTGACGTGTGCTCGAAAGCAAGGAACCGAACCATGCCAATAACTCATGGATTGGTTCGAATGGTTCTCGCAGCCTTCTCGAGTACAACGAGTTGACCGTGTTCCTGGCCGTGTTTTCGCAGTATCCGCGTCTCAAAGCGGTGTAAGTTGCGTTTTTTTTTTCCTCGTTAACCTCAAGTGTGTGTGTCGCTTTTACGAACGACCCAACTTGCTTCCTCATTTTTGATTGCATCACCCCCAGACATATGAAGTCGAACAACATCACTGCGATCAAGAAATCGGACACTGTCGCAAGCCTCGAGGCTTTGTAAGCTCCTCTTCCTGTCTTCAGGCTTTTGTCTCGAAATCTACCTGCCCACTCGGACTCGCCTGTGTTTGTTTATCCTTGCGTGCAAAAGACACACCAGCGAAAACCAAATCAGCCGCTTCGATGCGGTGTTTCCCAGCCTCAAGATTCTGTGAGCAATTGCCATTCTTAGGAAAAGCATGAGGTGATTTTTCTCGCCAAACTCATCTTTTCTGGCGTTGTTTCCTGACGATCTCAAACTTCTGAAGGATAATTCGCTCACGCAGCTCCCATCCGCCATTTTCAAGCGCACAATGCTGACCAACTTGTGAGTGCTACTGCATTCCTGTGTGCCACGCGATGCGAGTTCATCCACTTACACTTGTGAGGATGCTTCTTTTTTCCCATCGTTTGCTTGAAAATCGCAGGTATCTTGATGGCAACAAGTTTACGAACCTCACGATCACGGCGACTCAAGCCGACTTCCTTGCCAATCTGGACACTCTCGTGATTGACAAGAGCACGTTGAACACAGACTGCACGGCGTCTGAGCAGAGTGCTCTATGGGATGACATTTTGCATCTCAGAAGTGGATTTTGCCAGCATGGGCTCGACCTCCAGTACCGACTCGGATTCTGGATCGCTAACTGCGAGTGGTGGTGCGTCTAGCGAAGCCAAAACACCCTCTGCTTCTGGAGCGTCTGGTACAAAGCTTGGCGGATCAGCAACTAGTGACATGTCGTCATCTATCTCATCTGGGGGTACGTCATCGGCGGTGGCATCGCCACAAGGTACTGGTGGATCGTCAACAGTTACACTCCTTCTTGGTGTTTTTTGCGGAGTGCTTGCAGTTGCTCTCATTGCTGGCGCCATTGTTTTCCGCAGCCGAAAGCGCGAGCACGATGACTTCCTCAATCTAATCACGCATGAAGCGGGGTCAACTGGAACAGCAAACTTCCCAGCGGATAACGCTGAGGTGGGTAGCGGCGGCATATCCTTGCTGCAAGACCCCGATTTACTTGCCGTCCAAGTGCGCCCGGAAGACATATTAGACATCCAAAAAATTGGAGGCGGTGCGTACGGCGATGTGTGGCTGGTACGGCATCGCTACTCACGGCTACTGGCTTCAAAAAGCCTGAAGAAAAATGGACTCACTCGCCAGCACACGAAAGCGTTTATCACCGAGATCAAGCTGGCTGCAAGGTTGGAACACCCAAAGATTGTCGGCTTTATAGCGGCTGCGTGGACCATAGAAAGCGACTTGCAAGCACCGTTCGAGTACTTGGAAGGTGGAGATCTTCGTACGTACCTCGAAGATCCCCAGACGATGCGTGCGTGGACTCTGGAGAAGATTCAAATCGCCATCGATATTGCTGAGGCACTCGTGTACTTGCACTCGTTTTCACCGCCGCTGGTGCATCGCGATTTGAAATCGCAGAACATACTATTGAGCAAGTATCTGGAAGCTAAGCTGGCTGACTTTGGTGCGTCTCGAGCTCAATCGGAAAATCATACCATGACGGAGATGGTCGGGACATGCAAGTGGCTGGCGCCAGAGGTCATCGCCGAAAGCAACAGTTACGGAGCCGCAGCGGACATCTTTTCGTTTGGCGCGGTACTGACTGAGCTTGATACGCACGTGCTTCCCTACAACGACACGGTGGGTAAGAACAGCGCCAGATTGTCCGACGTTGTGTTGCTCCACATGGTATCCTCTGGGCAGCTTCGACCAAACTTCAGTCCTTCGTGTCCAAGCGAGATCGTCGAGTTGGGCGTTCGCTGTCTCGCGTTCCGACCGGAAGCTTGGCCGACCGCGCTGAAATGGCCTTTGTGCTGCAGTCGTACAAGAAGTGGCTTTTGCTTCGGCTGCAACCGTGCAGACACTGTTCCGCATCAAGGCGAACAAGCTCAACCTGTGGAACTACCTGCACAGCGACCGTTCGTGTCCACACAGCATGCACCAACGTGGTGAGCCCGCGACACTGCAGCACGTCTTCTGG
>JAADVP010001123.1:0-10824 GCA_023335675.1 Globisporangium solare | reverse complement strand
TTTCAAGGACCTCAACCCCCAAGTCGTGATTCTCAACGTCGAGATCTTCCACTCGCTGTACGTAGGGTTTTGTGTGCAGTCAGCGATGTCGCTCTACACCGTGGGGCTACTGATGGGGATCGACTTTGTCCACACGTGCTTGTCGCTGCGCCGTGTGAACTTGTTGGCGGCGACGGCGAGTCCTCTGCTTGCTCAACGAAACAAGCAACAAGGCGAGCAAATGCGATGAGCAGCATGAGGGAAACAAATCTAGCGATCCACAGCGCAAATTATGGCCGTTGGCACTCATTTGTCTCTTACCACGCCTCGTCGGCTGCGCCATTCAACAATACAGGGCCTCACACGAGCGGAACCGCAGCAATGCCGTCTCTTATTGCAGTGGCGCAGCACGCGTTGGAGATTGATGCCAGCATACATTGCCACCAGAGTATATGTATGAAATCTTGCCACTACAGGTCGACCTCCAGAAATATGGAAGCTATTGTGCCAGGAAGTTTAGAGCCGACACCAAGTGCGCCCCAACATGTTGTCGGCACCAACAGCAGCGCAAAGGCGATTCAACCCGATGGCGATGATGTCGTGGCGCAGAACACTATCACCCGCAACGGCGCCATGCTAAGCGACGACGACAAGCAGCTCATCGCGTCCATCTCATCGACGGAGCGGCTCCACATGGTGCAAGACGTCATGGGACTACTCTATTTGACCGAGTTCCTGCTTCTCGTAGAGTACACGAAGGTGGTGATTCCAATCGTATATTGCATCTATGTCACGATCGTCTCGAAACTCTCGAATCGCGACTTCTACGACGAGTTGAAAGATATCGACGACGATACACTGCGGCGCAACATTGGCACCATCTTGCTGTACGGCTGCCTAGAGCTCGTCTCGTTCCTGCTGCTTGCAAGCGTCCTGAGCCAGAAACTGCTGTGCCATCGATCCGCCAACTCGCTTTCGTGCTCGAGACCCATTGGCAGCTGGTGCAGGGGATGATCATCTTTTGGATCACCTTCGCGATTGAGTCATCGCCCGAGCATTACGGCATTGACTATAGCTTTCAGTTCGCTTGGTTTCATTAATCGCGGGGTCCATGATGACGGCCTAGTGACCTAGGTTTGCATACCCAGTCATTTGCATGTATTGCTTCAGTAACATCCGGGTTACTCGACCTTAGCCATTAGATGCGCTAACGCCTTCTGATCTGGTTATCATTTTGACGGTTGGTTTTTTAGAGTGACAACAATTGAATTTTCACGTGGAGTAATGAGTGTTGTCGCTCGTTCTTGGCCGGAGTCGCTGGGATTCCTCTTGAGCGTAGATCGACACGCGGATTCCCTCTCGTGCCGGCCGGTTCCCCCTTCGGGTTGCAGCGAGACGAGCACCAACAGAGTTAGTGTCGTAACGGAAGGAAATTGGGACTGGGCGTGAGAGGCGTCACGTCACACTTCATTACTGTGGCATAAGGCATATTTGTGACAAGTAAAGGTTTTCATGATCCTAATAATAAGGATAGCCTTGATGTTTCGTTTCGCGACCTGGGTGAGTCCACAATAGTAACCTTGTCCACACTTTCTTCATTCGACAAATCGAATACTCGACGTCTGTCAACGAAGATGAAGAGCGATTGGATCAGACAAAGCTGGTGCTGCGTCAGTCTGAAGACGCGCTGGAAAGCGGTCAGGAAGGCCTGGGTCGCGCTTCGAGTCGAGCTGCAGGGTCAATATTCTGTGGAGCGCATGCATCGCCTCAAGGCATACAGTGAGTCGGCGACAATGGCGCGCTTCTTGATCATTCTTTTGGTGACTCCTCTCCCATGCTTTGCCGTCATGCTGCTCCTCGACTCCATCCCGCTTCGGCCTCCAGAATCTGGACTCGAGCACAGCCACGCGCTCTGGCTACGCATCTTCCTTTATACGAGTGTTGTGAACTTCGTCATCTTGCTGCAGGTTCGGTACTTCGTGGTTCGGCTCCCCATCACACTGACGATCATCGTGTGCATTACGACCGTGACGTCGCTCGCCGCGTCTGCGATCGTGTTTGCCATGGCATACTGCATTGGCTATCCGCTACCGTTCACCATCGTGCTCGGGACACCAGGAGAGTGCGCCGGGGTGGTGGTTTGCTTTATCATTGTGTGGCGGCGGTATCTCACTCAAAACCCCGACGTACTGAGCGAGCTCCGCAACTATCTGGTGCTCATGAGCAAGCAGACCACGCTAACTGTCATTTACCCGCTCTTCCGATACACCTTCCAAAGCATCCCGTTGTCAACTCAACCAACGTTCACGATCGTTCTTCCCCTGCTCAAGCTTGCGTTAAAGAATTTTATCAGCGACAGTATCCCGACCTTCCAAGACCTCAATCCAGAAGTCGTGATTCTCAACGTCGAGATATTCCACGCGTTGTACGTGGCGTTTTGTATGCAGACAGCGACGTCAATGTACACGGCGGCTCTACTTATGGTGATCGATTTTATCCACGCGTGTTCATCGTTGCACCGAGTGAACTCGATGATAACGGTGGCCAACTCGCTGTTGAATCGGAAAATACAGCAGGGCGAGCATCCTCCGGCGAACGGCGTAACGTCAAACGACCCAGCAAGTCGCAGCACGGTCCATCCAAATCCTCGTCACTGGCGCTTGATCTCTAGCTGGAAATCTCCATCGTCAGTCATGCCAGTCGACAACACACACCACAAAGATCTTCCGACGCCGTCTCTGCTCGCGATCACTCAGTACGCACTGGAGATTGCTACAAGCGTACGCTGTCACCCGAGTATACGTGTTCAGTCTCATCACTGCAAGTCGAGCTCCCCGAGTATCGATGGCATTGTTCCAGGGAGCACGCCGTCCGCGCTGAGTGAACCTCAACGCGTTGCGAGCAGCAACAGTGTACGCGCAATTGCACCCGCCCGTGCCGCCGTTGACGACCACAGCCCCAGTAGCCGTCCTAGCTCGACCCTCACCGATGCAGACATGCGGCTCGTGGCCTCTTGCCCTTCAACCGAGCGGTTGCGCACGGTGCAGCGCGTCCTTCGGCTGCTCTACTTAACCGAGTTTTTGCTTCTTACAGAGTACATTGAGGCGATGACCCCAATCGTGTATTGCACCTACCTGGAGATCGTCTCGCATCTCTCGAACCGCGACTTTTACGCCAACCTGAAAGGCGTCGACGACAACACGCTGCATCGCAACACCACCAACATCCTGGCTTACGGCGCTCTCGAGTTGCTTTCATTTCTGCTGCTCTCGTATGTGCTGGGGCGGAAGTTGCACGTGCCGTCGATCCACCAGCTCGCGTTCGTGCTCGAGACCCACTGGCAATTGGTGCAGGGGATGATCGTCCTGTGGGTCATCTTTTCTCTGGAGACGTCGCTCGAGCATTACGGCGTCGACTACAGCTTTCGCTTTGCATGGCTTGCTCACTGACGCTGCTTTTGCGTCGACCATTGCACGCGCTGTCTTCTTTCTGTCCTCATGTCACTGCCGCGAGTCTTCGCATCAATTTAGAGAATACATAGGGTAGACAGCTTTTTTTTGACGAGATCTTGCTTGACAAAAAAACAAGTATTTCACCTTCGAACGACCTTCGCACCACCTTCCCCAAATCAACCGAATCTCGACGCGTGACCCCCTTTATCGTCCATTTCTCAGCACTTCACAGCGAATATCAAATCAGAGAACCGTCCCACACCTTGCGCCGCTACCTTCGCGCCACATCCGGCAACGGCCGCAAAACCAAAGGACGGACTTATCGTATCATCTTGAAGCACTTGGTCCAACATGCGACGAGATCCGCTCGCGCGCATTTCCAAAATGGTGCCGCCCGCCGCACCTGTCGCGTCTACACACCCGCCGCCCTCGTCTTCGTTCGCGTCTCTGCCGCCGCAGCTGCGCGCGACGGAGCTGGACGCGCTGCTGCCGCGCGAACGCCAGGAGAGCTTTGACGATGTGGTCAACAAGGCGCTCGTGTTGTCTGTCGGCGAAGTGTCGGCACCCGACGAAGCCGATTCGTTCAGGTATTTTCTTGACAGCTCGTGCTGCTGCTGGCGATACGGTTTCTCTCATGTGCGTGTGCGCTTTTGTATTTTTTTTCTGTGTAGTTGGCGCACGCTGTGGGCGTATGCGGGGCCGGGCTGGCTCATGAGCATCGCGTACGTGGATCCCGGCAACCTGGAGAGCGATCTGCAAGCGGGGGCCTACGGCGGGTACCAGCTCATCTGGGTGCTCTTTGGCGCAACGGTCATGGGGTTCTTCCTGCAGGTGCTGGCTGCGCGGCTCGGTGTCGTCACGGGCAAGAACCTCGCGGAGATGTGCACGAAAGTGTACCCGCGCTGGGCGTCGCTCGTGCTCTGGGTCATGACCGAGATCGCGATCGTCGGCAGGTATGAGAGAACTATGTCTAGCTGCACGACGATGCTCTGGACACTGCAGAGCGAGGCGCTTTACTGAAGTGCGCTTTGCTTTGTGTATGTGTGGCTCTATGTTTTCTATGTTTGCAGTGACATCCAAGAAGTGCTCGGCTCGGCGATTGCGTTCCAGATCCTGTTCAACTTCCCGCTGTGGGTTGGCTGCTTGGTGCGTGCATCGCTGTATTGTATGCCTTCATATTGCTTGAGTGCTGTGTATTAATTTGTGCACTCTATAATTTGCTCGTCGCAGATCACGGGCTTGGACACGTTCACGTTTCTGCTGCTGCACCGCTATGGGATCCGCAAGCTTGAGGCATTCTTTGTCGCGCTCATCGCAGTCATGCTCGTGTGCTTCTTTGTCAACTTTGTGCGCGGAGGCATCGACACGCTGGACGTCGCGGCGGGTTTTCTGCCGCACGCCGAGCGCTACGCTGTGACGCAAGCTGTCGGCATTCTTGGCGCCGTGATCATGCCGCACAATATTTTTTTGCACTCGGCGCTCGTCCAGACGCGACAAGTGGACCCGCGTAACCCTCGCAAAGTGCACGAAGCCAACAAATACTTCGCGATCGAATCCGGCGGCGCGCTGTTTGTGTCGTTTTTGATCAACTTGGCGGTCCTGGGCGTGTTCTCGAAGGGCTTCTTCTCACCGGACTGCACGTCGTCCTACGATGCATTTGGTGTCAACAGCGCGTGTGTTCCTGGCGGCACGGCCGATGGCCCGACGTACGGTCACTGCGCATTGGCGAGCGGCAAGCAGGGCATGTGTCAAGGCATCGGATTGTCTCAAGCCGGTCAAGCGATGAGCGAGATGCTTGGAGGCTACGCCGAAGTGATCTGGGCAGTTGGGCTTCTCGCGGCAGGCCAGAGTTCGACGATGACGGGCACGTACGCGGGCCAATTTGTCATGGAGGGTTTCTTGAACTTGCACTTGTCGCCGTGGAAGCGAGTGGCGCTCACGCGCTGCGTTGCGCTTGTGCCGGCGCTCGTTGTCGCGATACTGAGTCAGGAGCACCCAGAAGACAGCGACCGCATGGACGAGTTTCTCAATGTGCTGCAGTCGATCCAGCTTCCGTTTGCGCTGCTGCCGGTGCTCGTGTTCACGAGCTCGAAGCAGATCATGGGTCCGCGATTCGCGAACGGCACGGTCACGATCGTCGTCGGCTGGCTGCTTGGTATCGTCGTGTGCGTGATCAACTTGTACTTGATCGCCGCGAACTTGGAAGGCATGAACCTGAGCGCCACGGGTCTAACGATGCTCTGGGTCGCTGGCATCGCGTACTTCAGCTTCTTGGGCTTCCTCGTGAAAGAAGACGTCGTGCTCTTCTATCGCTGGCTCCGCTCCAAGTTCTTCGGGCTTCCGATTGCGACAAACAACCAATAAAAGCAACCATAAATGATGGCGGCACGTTGGCAATTATCGTGGCAGCGACAATAGCTAAAAGCGAACAGCAGGAGAGAGAGAGGGTAAAGAAGATAAGGGAATAAATTACGCGTCAAATAGTGTACCGCATTCGCGACGAATGGTCTGCTGTGTGGCTATCTGCCTGTCTGCCTTTGCCTCGAATATACACGCTTTGCTGTCGATCAATCGGCGAAATTGCGGCCATACGTTTCCACGCGCTTTGCGCGTCGCCGCATCGCTTTCTTTGCGCGCGCCTTCCACGTGCGCAGCAACAGCGTGGCGCGCGTCCGAACTTCCTCTACAGCAACCGCATGAACCACGAGCGCCCAATGCAATTGCAACGCCATCAACCACATGCTGAAAGCAGACTCATGGTGACAGCATTCAAACGGCGAACATACCCGACTCGGCGCGGCGCTGCAAGCGCGAAAGCGACACGCCGATGCGCGTTTTCTCGAGCATCTCGAGCGAGATGTAGTGCCTCTCGAGCGCATCCAGCACGCTCGTCATGTTGGCCGTCGTCTTTGCGTCGTCGAGCTCGTCTTTCAGATACTGCACCGCTTCCTCCACGACCTGCACAGTTTTGTTTAGCCATTGGCATTTTTTGTTCAGCCGTGTATGCGGCGATCAACTGAGAAACACGCAAGCGCGCACCACTTTGGCGCCGTCGGCGATCGTGGTCTGCCGCAGCCGTTGCCTGTCGTGGCCGCCGAGGACGCTCTGCTGCTGCGCCCGCAGCGCCGCTGCCTCCGGCCCGCGCAGCACAAACCTCTCCATGGTGGAATGCGGAATGCGACCCCAAAATGGGTCGATGTGTGGGTTGAAGGGCCACTAATAGGAGCATCTGCGTCCTCACGCCCAGTCAGGTACCTCGTACGAGCATGGTTCACTCCTATGCACCCTCTTTCAACCTTCTGACGAATTGTCCCGACTGTAAGACGCTTTATCGACATATTCGACATTCGCGATCTATTGTACTGGTGTTTGGCGGCACAGCAGCATCTGTTTTCGACAGCTTTTTCGACACGCGATCCACCAGTTGCGCAAACACCTTGGCGTCCTATCTTTCTTATGGGAAGGACGAAGGCGTTTGCGCCATGGCTGCGCCTCTCGGTGCCAGCATGCGGCGAGCGAGCAAGTGGCCCCCACATCCGAAAACGCGCGCTCGACCGCAAGTCGCCTCCGTCTTCTCTCTCTCTCTCTCGTCCCCTCCCCACAATGAGCAAGTCCTCGCACAAGATCGCGGTGCTCGCCGGCGACGGCATCGGCCCCGAGGTGTGCACCGAAGCCGTCAAGGTGCTGCAGACCGTCGGCGAGCTCTTCCAGCACGAGTTCGCGTTCGAGCACGCGCTGTGCGGCGGCGCGTCCTACGACGACCACAAGACCCACCTGCCGCAGTCGACGATCGACACGGTCGCGAGCTCGGACGCCGTGCTATTTGGCTCCATCGGTGGCCCGCCGGACGCGCAGGAGGACCCAAAGGTACGCAGCTTGTCATTTCTAGAAGTAGATGCCGCAGCACATTTGTTGACGCTTGCTGTGCACTGCTGCTTTGTGTGGATCTACAGTGGAAGGACGCGGAAAAGAACTGCCTGCTGGGCTTGCGCAAGAACTTCCAGCTCGCTGTGAACATCCGTCCGGCCAAGATCTACTCGATGCTCCCGGACCTGTCCCCGCTGAAGCCGAGCATCATCGAGAACGGCGTGGACATGGTGATCATCCGCGAGCTGGTGTCGGGCATCTACTTTGGCGAGCACGCCACGAAGGACGGCGTCGCGACTGACGTGATGAAGTACTCGGAGGACGAGATCCGCATCCCGATGAAGTTTGCCTTTGAGACCGCGCAAAACGTACGTCCACTTACCTTGCTTCATAGCAGCAAAAGCGATCTCATATGACTAACGACTGCTCTGTTGATCACTGCAATAGCGTACGAAGAAGCTGACGGTCGTGGACAAGGCGAACGTGCTCGACTGCAGCCGCCTGTGGCGCAAGGTCGCGAAGGAGGTCGCGCAGGACTACCCAGAAGTCGCGTTCGACTTCATGTACATTGACAACGCCGTGATGCAGCTGATCCGCAACCCGTCGCAGTTCGATGTGATCGCCACGGGCAACATGTTCGGCGATATCCTCTCGGACGCCGCTTCGGTGCTGCCAGGCTCGTTGGGCTTGATGCCGTCGGCGAGCCTCGGTAACCGCGTGCACTTGTTCGAGCCGATCGGCGGCTCGGCGCCCGATATCGCGGGCAAGGGCATCGCGAACCCGATCGCGCAGATCCTGTCGGCGGCGCTGCTGCTGCGCTACTCGTTCCACATGGAAAAGGAGGCGCAGCTGATCGAAAAGGCCGTCGAGAAGGTGCTCGAAGACGGCGTGCGCACGGGCGACCTCACGAAGGACCGCTCGCAGGTCGTGGGCACGACGGCCATGGGCGACGCGATCATCGCCAAGATCAAGGCGCTGCACGCATAAGATAGTAACAGTAACAGAACAGTGAGGTAGTAGTGTAAAGCGAAGGCAGAACAAAACAAAAGCAAATACGCATCGAAAAAGATATGTGGTGTTTCGTTGGAGTGGATCTGGCTTAGCTAGAGGCGGATGAGCATAGTGCAGTGCATCGACTCGAGGCGCAGCGTCATCGAAGGAATCGTGCAGCGTGATGACGCACGTCCATCGCAACGAACCACCCCCGTGCTGCATACGCACTCGCTGTGTTTGCAGTGAATGCACCATCTTCTCAGATCGTGCACGACGGCATCGATCTCGGGAAGTTTTTCGGTGTGTGTTTGGCATTCGTCGTGGCAATCCAACAACACCAGTGACAGCCAAAATGACGTGGCGCTCGATCACGCTTTGATCATTCTGCTCTTTCCAGCTGAAGCGCGCGATTGTGGCAACTCGGACGAGGCTCCTTGCGATGCGCAGACTCCACCATCTTCGCGAGGACTGCACTTGAGTGAGCTCCTCAGGAAAAGAATCGGGACGAAATCACGAGAAAAATCCGAACGCATTTGTCTTATGTGGTGGTATAAATACCGCAGACGCGGCGAGACACAACACTCTAGCCTATCAAGCAGCATATTAATACTATGCATGCTTTATCATAGGGTATGCACTTCGTGACGCCATGTGCCTGTCCTTTCGATGACGATCTGGGATTGGGTTTTCCGCCAATCAGCATTCGACAACTCAAACGCCCATCTCTCGTTCCAGCACCACTCTGTGTACTCCCTCTACTACACAATACTCGACCATCAACGCCATCGTATCCCATGAATGCAATATCAATAAACCCCTGTCCAACTTACTATCCTGTATCAACGCAAACCAGTGAGGGCTCTCTATATATCCAATCCGCCACCTTGCCACCTTGCCTTTTTGTGAGCAGCAGCGCCAACAAGATTCTGCCCCATGCCGCGCAGATTCATGAATCTGCGCGGCATGGGGCACGCGCGCATGCTCAGTGGCGAGCACTCGAGCCTCTCGAACGCGTCGCTGGGCACGATCATCGGCACGGGCATCCTGCTCGGCGTCGTGCACGTGCTCACGGGACCGGACCACCTGAGCGCGCTCGCAGCCATGACCACCAACTCGTCGTGGAAGGCGTTCTCGCTCGGCATCCGCTGGGGCTGCGGCCACTCCATCGGCCTCATCCTCATGGCGCTCATCTTCTTCGCTGCGGGCCGCTCCGTGGACCTCGACGAGGTCGGCGTCTACTGCAACTACATCGTCGGCGTGTTCATGATCGCGCTCGGCGCCTGGACGCTGTTGCACGTCAAGAAGAAGTACAAGGCCCAGCTCAAGGACGTGCAGCTGCTGCGCGCCGAGACAAGCAGTCACGGAGCTGGCGGCGCGCTGCTCTTGCAGCAGCCGCAGCGTCAGCACCACCAGGTGACGCTCACGCACGTGGAGCGCGTGCATTCGAACGGGGAGTCCCAGCCGCTGCAGCTGCAGCAGCAGCAGCACACGCCGTCGCACCGCGTGGATGTGGTCGTTCCAACGGCGACGCCTTCGCCGACGACGTCGTACCATTTGCTCGTCGTAGACGACGCCGAGGACAAGAGTCTGCGCGCGAGCGAAGGCACGGCAGCCGAGCATGACGACGGCGACAAGATGCAGAAAAAGCGCGCGTGCTGCGCGAACGCGAGCTTCTCCAACCCCACGACGCAAAAGGTTCGTCACCTGCACCTTTCATTCCCTATTCACGATCATGGAAAATGACTCACCTCTTGTGGGATTTGCACGTAGATCACAGCGCTCTTAGTGGGCATCGTGCACGGCATCGCGGGACCTGGCGGCATCCTCGGCGTGCTGCCGGCCGTGGTCATGGACGACTGGGTCAAGTCCGTGTCGTACCTGGCGTCGTTCTGCGTGTCGTCGATCTTCATCATGGGCGTGTTCGCGGCGCTGTACGGCGAGGTCACGGGCCGTTTGAGCCGCAACTCGACGCTGCTCGAGTTCCGCATCGGCGTCTTCTCGGCCTCGTTCTCCGTCGTCGTCGGCGTCGCGTGGATCGTGCTCCAGGCCACGGGCCAGATGAACAAGGTCTTCGAGTAGCAACGCAAGAGCGGCGAAGAAACAAAACATGCGGGGAGAGAAAAAGTTTTAAGAGTTATTTTTCAAGGAAATCAAATAGCTAAATAAACGGCGCGTTGTCGCTCGCTCGCTCAAGAGTCGTTCGTGGAAACCCATATCCGCTCATAGAAGGCAGAAGGCAGCAATATGCAGCACCATACAGAGTCTGCGTCTAATGCGGACGATATGCTGGTGGCGAACGCGTCGCTGGGCAAGATCATCGTCACGGCCGGCTGCCTCGGCGTAGTCCACATCCCCACAGGTGCGATGGACGACTCCCCCATCGGCGTTAGTCTTCCTTTGAAAGCATGCAACTTGCTCATTGTCTTGCCGCGAAATGCTAGGTCCCGACCACCTCGCTGCGCTCTCAAGCGGTCGCTCGTGGCGTGTAGCGTTCGCTCTCGGTCTGCAGTGGGGGGGGGGGGGGGGGGGGGGG
>JAADVP010001122.1:0-10838 GCA_023335675.1 Globisporangium solare | reverse complement strand
GACAATGTGAAGACCAAGATCCAGGACAAGGAAGGCATCCCGCCAGACCAGCAGCGTTTGATCTTTGCTGGCAAGCAGTTGGAAGACGGTCGCACTTTGAGTGATTACAACATCCAGAAGGAGTCGACTTTGCATCTGGTGTTGCGCCTTCGCGGTGGAAACTAGTTTGTTTTTGCTACAGCTTTCACTAAGAAATTGAATTAATGTCTGCTATAGCCTGCCTACGATTGTGTTACTTGTTTTGTTTTTTATACGGTGGAGCTTTTGAAGTGGTGTGGAACGCGATTGTTCATTGAATCTGGGGCGCTGGCACTTGTCAGCTATTTATCGACTTGTTCGGGTCGTGTTTTAGACCCAAAACCGCCGTGCTTCTGGCCAAAGTCACCTTGGCCCTTATCCCCCCAATAGGACCTGTGAGCAGCCGTGAACGCCCATGAAGCAGGTGGTCCACAGTTGCGAGGAGCTGAGCGACAAGGAGTGGCGTCAAATGCGCCGCACGCTCTCCAAACTGGAGTTCGAGCCCGTGCCGGAGACGCCGGTGCTGCTGCCGCGGTCTCTGTACAGCGAAGACGACGAAGTTGACGCCGAGCCGCTCAGAAACGATGAAGCGAAGCCAGAGCCCGCGAACGGACACTCGTCGGGCGAGGAGGACGTTCGGAGTCTCTCTTCCAGCCCTCTCGAGTCGTCACCGAGTAGCACCACCCACCAGAAGAGCAGTGCGCGAGAAACGACACCAACGCCCGACGCGTGAGTCGCTGGATTCCACAGCCAACTTCCCTTTATAACGTTTGACTCAATTACGCTCTTTATGACTGTTGTTCAGCGAAAGTGGCTACCAGAAGAATCCATCGAAGCAAGCCTCGCCTGAGCTGCCGTCGACATCGACGTCGGTTGCATTTGACACAATGCCTCCGCCTGTACCCTCGAGTTTTGCCATGCCGCCTCGACCAGCGAGTCTTCTCCCCGTTCGAAAGAAGGAATCCAACTATGCGCAAGGGCCAATACCCCGATTTGCGTTCAGACAGCACGATAAGGAAGCGATGGGAGCCATTGACGCGCACATGATCGCTGCGCAGGACGCCATGCGCCAAGCCGTGATGGTACTTTTTCGTTTACATAGCAGCCTGGAGGCGAACCCCAGCTGAGTGCTCTATGTGTCTACTACTGCTAGGCTGCGATCGCAGATTTCAAGCGAAATGGACCCAAGAAGTCAACTTGGAGCGCATGAAGACCGCTGCAGCCCATGCAAACGACATTGCCATGCTGCAGGTGCGACTTCCCAGACCGCGCTTTTCTTCCTGAGCGTACTTTGACCGGCCTTTGCCTTCACAGAATAAGATCGAAGAGCTCAAGGAGTTTGTGGCTCGTACGGACGAGCGCCAGAGCCACCAAGGCACGATACTCGAGAGATACTCGGCATTCACGGCCCAGCACGCGCAAATGATTGTACGAACTGCTCACAGTTTCATCACTTCTTGTGGGTTTGTATTGATACGTGAAAAAAAAATGCAACAGACTCAGATTTGGTCCAGTCCTCAGTCCGTCTTGGCGTGCTTCCTTGCGTGGAAATCGCGGTGGAATACAAAAAAGGCGTATGCCCAAGCCAATCGACGTGCGGCGCGCCATCTGTGGATGCGGTGCGAGAAAACGCACTTTGAAGCATGGAAGTCGGCAACGGCGCAATCGCAGCTTGCTCGTCGTGTCCAGCATCTCCAGAGCGAGCATGAGCACCGCCTCGTTGAGACCGTGAACGAGTACCAGCTGCAGATCCGGCAGCTCCAGCAGCAGCTGGAAGAATCCAAGCAGCAGATCACTGTGTTCGAGAAACGGTAGCATCAACTGGAAGAGAATGTGCGCCAAGTGTTCCTGCGCGGTGTGTCAACAATGAACATTGAGGCGCTCACGCTGTTCAGCTCCAACCATCAGCAAATATCAAATCTTAGCGGTGACGTAGCGCAGCAAAGGCGAGCCAATCGAGGAGAAGGCCTTCAAGAGAAGCAAGACGCGTCTAATTCAAAAACGAACGGGCTGAATAGTGATTTGGAAGCGTCATGGGCTAGCAGCACCAACTGGAGTGGCGAACGAGTTCACAAATGTGCTGCTGAAGCTGGTTTGGACAGCCAGCAAGCGTTTCCTGAGCGCTTGGCCAGGCAACCAATGTCACGAGACGATCTCGACACCAAGCTGAACGAGACGCTCGCCACCTCATCTAACCGACTGGAGAGCTCACTTACCTCAAATCACGCAGGAGAGAAGTAATTGCGTCACCATCATGCGACATCACCATCGAACAACTTGTCGCCGTGCCCGATTCGTCACAACCCAGGAATGCACAGCTCGTCATCTACGAGTGGCTTACGCAGCGCAGAAATGGTGCAGCAGCACTATGGTGGTATCATGGCCGCATCTGGATGCCATCGCACTGCTTCGTCAACTCTTTCCTTGGGGGTGGACTTCTCGTTGTTGCCTATTTCCAAACCGAGAGCAAGCGCGACCACAAAGTACCAAGTCGAAATGGAGTGCATGCGCAGTACCGTCGGCGCTGGAAGTAGAACCACGTCGAGCGCAGTTCGTCCACGATCGTCATCCAATCTGCGAGCGCGGTCGCCTTTGAAGTCACCGTCAGGTAGCAGCAGTCGCCTCAAATACTGAGTTGAGTTAAATAAATTGTAGCCATGTATACATAAAAGTGTAGCCATTTATATCGACGAGCTCCAAAAATGGAAGAGATCAGTAAGGGTGGGTGGGACTCCCTGTCATCCACGCCTACCTCTCTCTGGTCGACTGCTGCCGTCTCCAAATGATTTCATTGAGCAGCGTTGGACTATTCGAGGCGTGTATCAGCTCCATTGGGCGCCTGGTATTCGCGCAACGAGTCACCCGCATGCGCAGGTTGATTTGAGGCGACCGTACTTCCCCACCAGCGAAAGAAGCGGGGCAGGCGAAGAGGAAGGAGATGATGGCATTGGCGATGCGGTCAACGAGCGCAGGCACTCACTCGGTCGAGAACTAACGCGAAACAACGATACGATGGCTGAGGACGAGGAGGAAATAAGATACACCTATGCATCACAGTTCTGTATGCTGCACGGCCGCACCAAGTTTTCATGTACGCATGGATGTAGATTGACCTCGAGGGATATGAACAGTATCTCACAGATCTGAAAAGGTAAAACAGCATGCAGCACCAAACGCGTCTTATTCGTCAGCTGGCTCAGTAATGACATGTGTATGTTGCTTGCAGCAAAGCGGACACTCGACCGCACAGCGCGCGAGTCATTCGCACGATGCTCAGCGAATCGCCCCAGTTCTACATGGTAAACGCACATAATCCAAGTTTTCCCAGCGCATCAGGATCCGCAAAGCCAATTCGACCTACGAGTGCTCGAGCTCGTCTTGACTCGAATAGCAACAGCCGAAATGCCGCAAATCCCATTCCACGTGCGCCTCAGACATCGCGCTCCAGCCTCGGAATTCGTCGAAAGCGCCAGGGAGAGAACATGGTCAACGCACGCGTGCGCGCCATTTACTACGACACTGGCCGGTCCGTTCCGCCTATTCGGCAAATGCCAAACTCCGTATCAGCGACGACTACGATTGCGAGCAAACTCAAGGTCTTCCACCAAGCAGAGCTCCACGACGAGTATTGCAAACTTGTGGACGTGGTCACAGAACTCAAGGCTGCATGCCAGCACGAGCAAGAAAGGCGCGTGAAAGCCGTGGCGCGCATCCGCCGGCTTGAAGAGATTGTCGCGATGAAAGATCGCAAGATTGAGTCGCTGTTCCACGCGAAGACTGTGAGCTCCGACCACAGCCACGTGATCGGGTCGATCACGCAGCGCGAGACGGCCCAGAGAGACCGGCAGAGCCACTCGATGATGCAGAAACTTCGCTTGAAAATCGCGCAGCAAAGCCAGATACTCGCGTCCTACGAAGAAGCCATGCAGTCACTGCGCACCAGCACCAAGAGTACCAGTCCGATGGAGCTGGAGGAAGAGCGCAACCAGCTCTACATCGAGCTACGACATCACCAGGAACTTCTCGCTTGCCAGCAGCTCGAGATTGAGTCACAAGCCAAGAAAATCAGCGAGCTTTTCTAAATCGACGCTAGCACGCGACAGCGGATGGGGAAATTCCAGCAAGAGAGCAAGAAACATGCTCTCGAGAAACAGAAACTCGACCAAGAAATCGCGATCTTGAAAGCGCAAAACGCCCAACTGCAGGACAAGTTGGTGCTGGAGCAGCGCGAGAGAACGTACGATATTGAGGCTGCAGCAAATCCGCATGCAAATGGCGTTGGTGGTACTCGCATCGACATCGCATCTCCGGCGCGAGACTCTGTGCTCGCAAATGCTCTCGAAGAAATGAAAGCGCTGGTGAAGAAAGAGTGCTTGGCATCGATTCAGCGCGAAAAACTCAAACCCCCCAGGCCAGGTTCTGTGTCGAAATCGCCTCGATACGCAGCGGCTACAGCGGCCTCTGAAGCGGGCACGTTTCAATCTTCTGGTGCTTCGCGCTTGCACTCGGAAGCTACACCGTCGCATCCTCCTCCATCACGGCAGGCACGCCCTCAGAGTGCTGGGCCGACTCGACCGCTTCGTCCACTGCCGCCGCCAGTAAAAGAATCAAGTCCGCCTGCAGTGGCCACTCTTGCTTCGTCAGCTTGTGGCTCTCACTCAGCGCCGTCAAAGGCAGACACCGAAAGCCCTGCAACTGAAAATATGAACGCTGCGCCTGAGTTACAGATCGCAAGCGAAAAAGACGTACAGGAAGAAGCATCCGCACCGTCCAGCGAACTACTCGACCCGAAGTTCCACGAAAAGGCCGATGACGTTCACGTTTCTCAAGCTCAAGGGTCAGCCGATGGCGCCGCGGAGGCAATAGAGACAGGTAACGTGCCCGAATGTACAAAAAATGTTTTCACGCCGACACGTGATGTGGAAAACGCTGTTTCTGCTGCTTTGAGCGATGATTTAGAGCCGACCACGATTCTTCGACCGCCTTCGCACGAGCAACTTGATATCAATGCTGTGAGCGATGCGGATGCGTTCGTGGTGAGCACTACAGAAGAAAGCGAGGCCGAGCAGCAACGGAAACTCGCAGACGCCACTCGAGTGCTGCACGAACTCGAAGCGGACGCGGAAATCGGACTGCTAGTGAGCGGTTCATCGGAGGGTTTTGTTGTCGACATCGCGCAACTTCACAGAGAATGCCAGCAGCTGGAGAATACCGAGCCACGATCTCAATCTGCGTCGTCGTGATCCGAGTCATCTCTTTCGTCTTCTTCGGGTTCGTCTGGATCTCTGCTGCAGAACCTTCTAGTCCATAGTGGTGCCACGGACAGTGATAGAGTACAGCGCGAAGAAGATGGAGAGCAAGTGTCAGCGACTCTGGATCCTGTGGGATGCGCGGCGAGTATGCCAACCTTTGAGCCTGGAGAGAGCCCCTGTGCGTCAGCTGGCGAGGCGTCTGAAGAACGCGGACCGAGCGAGTCGATGTACGACTCGGACTTTACAGAAAACGAAAACGGTGACAAAAGCGACTCTGGCGGTGACGAAGTAGAAGAACAACGCTTCGTCGTGGAGTTAATGCAACAAAAATAATAATCATTAGAATTATACGTGTACATGCGCACGGTGAGGATGTGCGTACCTCTTTGCTCTTTGCTTTGCTGTGTCTTTTGATATGCATCACTCCCTATCGCTTCCTTCGCGGTTTCCTCAAAAGCGGGTTTTAGCCAGCGCGCGACGCCATAGACTCGCGCCTGTGCTTGGCATGGAGATGGCTGCTCTTCAGAGCACGCACCTTGCCCGAGCTGCTCACTTGCACTGGTGCAAGGAATTCCAACTGCTTCGTCTTGTCTTGATTGCTGTGCTTTGTGCTCGAGTGACGCGCGAGAAATTTGAACAAACCTCCGCTTTTCGCAGACGGGGGAGCTTCAGCCGTAGTGTCGTTGTCGCTTTGGTTGTTGATGAGCGTGTATTCAATGGACCGCTGCTGAATAACGTCAAGGAACAACTCGCCGTCTTCTGCGTTAAACAGCTGTGTGTAGTACTCGAAGAGAACTTGCGTTCTTGCTGCAATCTTCGCGTTGTCTTTCGCTTCGCCAGTCTCCAAGTGCACGAGTAGCTTATTGGACGCCGGGAAGGACGGTACGTACGGCAAAATCACATCCGTGTTGCTTCTCGACAGGGTGTTGGTGCTGCTGGCATGCAGCGTGGGTTCCGACGCCATGCGGTTCTTCAGACGAAAATTATTGACGAGCTTCTTGACGCCTCGGGGTGACGACAGCGACGAGCGCGACGTGGACGCCGTGGACGACACCGAGGACGAGAGACTCGTGCGCGCGCCCATATGACCGTCCGCATACTGCAGCGAGTCACTGTACTTGTCCATGTACGCCTGCAGAAAGAGCTGGTGCAGCCCCATGAGTGCGCGGAAGCTGCCGGAGAACCCGAGGCGCGTGTGGCGCGCGCGCGGGGAACCCACGATCAGCTCCACGTAGTAGCGCACGCGCAGCTTGAGCTTCTTTCGCGTGTCGGCCACGTTGCGCTCCTCCTTGTGCGCCGTGACGTCCACGCCCACCGCGGCCGCGTGGCGCGTCATTTTCGGTGCTCTGGTCGTCTGCTGGGGTGCTCAGGCGCGAGCGAATGCGGAAATGGCGGCGGGTTTATATGGCGGTTTGTACGGGGAAGGGGCGGAAGAAAGTTCTTCCGCCCTACATACAGAGCAGCAGGGCAGTCGAGTCAGATAAAGAGAGAGAGGTTGAAGAACACAGGGAAGTAATTTAAAAATGGAAGCCTTAAATTACGAGGGATGGGAATGAATGAGCAGCAGAAAATAAACGGCGCGAATAGGCTGCATGCGTGAAGATGCCTCCATGCTGAGCGTGTACACATATTTGAGCTTGATGCATCCCGCTGGCGTTTCAAACGGGCATGCGGGGCACCAACGCGCCGAAGGAAGTTCGACTAAATCGACCAGTTTCTTAATTCACGGTCTCGTTTACGTTTTGGCAAGTGTGGAAAGAAAAAGTCCGCTCTAAAAAGAATCGACAGTACGTATTTTACGTGATTTTCTAAGAAAACTACATTTCGTCTCTGCGACATGAATTGACCGAAAAATATATTTTGGGGAGAATTTTTGGTTCGCAGGTCAAGAACCGGCTGGATACCAGTATCGAACCCATGCTCTTCGCCTTGTCTCATGGCCAGTGATGGATGGATGGCTCCACTCATGATTGGATTCTGTCACAGCTTCAGCTTTTCTCATTTCATTCGCCCATCGCTGCCTCGATCTCGTGCACAGGATGAATGTCCACCTACGGGCCGTAAACCATATACCCATCACACATGCACGTGAGCAAGCACGCCTTAAGGCAACAGAAAAAAAAAAAGCACAATGAACGCACCAGCCAGTGACCCGCCTTCTGGATACACGACACCAGCACGTCGTCGTCAGCCACGAGCGAGTCTTCGACGCACACTTGCTTCTCGTACTCTGGCGCGCTTGGAGGCTGCAGAAACCCGCTGAACGGAGCGACTTCCGAGTCACTCGAGTCCTTTCCTTGAGACGCAACAGAGTCATTGCGAATTGAGCCAACAGAAGTCGCGCGGTTGTCGACAACGCTCGTGGACAGATCGACCTTTTTCATCTGCTGCTCGTAGATCATGCGCTCCATCGTACCTGTACTCACAAGGCGATACACGTGCACAGTCTTCCGTTGGCCAATACGGTGCGAACGGCACATCGACTGCAGTAAAAAATATAAACAACAACCAGTCAGAAACTCGTGCAGCGCAAACTCGATGCATGCACTTACGAACCTGGTGATCGTTCGAAGGATTCCAGCTCACATCGAAGAGGACAAGGCGATTCGCAGCGTGGAGATTGATCCCTTCTGCGCCTGCACGGGTTGACACAAGCAACAGCTTCACCGGGCTGCCCTTTGAAGAAAACGTCTGGAAATTCACACCATCAACAAACAATGTCAGCAATCAGGAATCATCGACAAAACTTTCCAGCCGCAGCTGTATGTGTCGAACCTCGATGTACTCCATCCGCTTGGCGCCAGTCGTGCTCCCGTCGATCTGCAAGAACCAATCGTCGGTGGAAGTTGCTCCCGACAAAGTTGTTGCAGCACCTGCCAATTGTCCAGTCGCTGCACCGAGATTCTTGCTTTGCGCTCCAGCGCCGCTCTTTCGCTTTCGCAGAATGCCGGCTGGATCGCGGTTCGGACGCGCCATGATTTTGCGGCACTTCATCTTGGAGGAATTACTTTGTACTTTCAGGTGGTGCTTCTGTGCGTTTTCTTTCTGCCCCGACGGACTGAACGCACTCACACGAAGAAACTCGCTAATGATCTTGAGCGTCGGCACACTCTGCGAAAACACCACAACCTTGTCGTCACACGCAAAACTCTCTTCGATGATCTGCATCAGCATGGCCATTTTCCCGCTGTTTTCCAGGATCATGGTCTCATACGTCGACATATCCTCACTCGTAGGTTTCCGACATGGTTGAGCGGCATCATTGGCGTCACCAAAGAAAACCGATCGAGCCCACTCAAAAGATTTCTGCCGATCCGTTACCTTCTGGCGACGTTTTCTCGACTGCTCGACCGCCAGGAGACGCTTCTCCGCAAGCTTCTCTTCAGGCTCCCAGCTCCAGCCTCCGCCGGCATCGTTCCACGCGCTCGACTGCGAAGTCTCGACGTCATCACCATCATCTGCTTCCTGTTCATCCGGACAGAGCTTCCAGCGAATGATATCCGGGTGATTCATTACCTGGAGCAATGCTGCATACGCCGTCAACAGGTCTGCTGTCGCCTTTCCGTCCCCTGGCTCGCCGTAGAAATCGAGGAAATCACAATACAGACGATGCTGGATGGGCGAGAGCTTGCAGTACAGAATCCACTCTTTTTTCGGTGGCAATTGCTTTTTCAGAAGCGCTTGCCCACGACGCAGCACCACCTCCTTAAGCTTCTGGATCAGCTCCGTAGAGCGTGCAACATCGCCTTCGACGATAGGCTTCTCGTACTTGGATCGGAATTCCTCGTACGTGCCGAGGAAGCCTTCGCGCGCGAAATTCACCATGCACCAGTACTCAGAGAGCGAATTCTGCACGGGGTATCCCGTCAGCACCAACCGCCGCTTGGACTGAATTTTCGCTACACTCTGGCACAAAAGCGAAGTTGGATCTTTCATGCGATGACCTTCATCCAGCACCACGAGGTCGGCTCCCGGTTGACACAACAGCTTGAAGAACTCACGCGACGACTTTTGAGCCTTCGTCCTGATCGAGTTCGTGACCTTCATCGTCGATGTCCCGACGCGCGTGCAAACCTGGATCGCGGCGTCTCGGTCCACCGATGTATTGAGCGTCGGATTCAGCAAACTGCGGAACATCTCGTAGCCCATGAGCAGCACACCTCCCTCTTTCTTCCACTGGTGCAGCAAGCGGATGCGCGCGTTTATCGTGCCTTTGTTGCTCGACAAGTCAAACGCGAAGATCGGGCAGCGCTTCAAAGACGCGGCGCTCAGCCACTTGTTGAACTCGGACTCCCAGTTCGGGATGCAAATCGCTGGGCAGAGCACGATCGTCGTCACAGGTGCTGGATCGCCGCCCTTTTTCGAGCCGTTTTCTTGCCTCGCGTTGTTTATCTGGTCTATTATGTACGAATAAATAACGGTGACGACCTGCATCGTCTTGCCGAGCCCCATGTAGTCGGCCAAAATGCATCCGCGGTTGGCCGCGATGTTGCTCTGCAGAAACCTCACGCCCTCCACTTGGTGGGGCTTTAAAAACCGCTTGATCTCGCGCGCGATCCACAGATCACTCTCGGATCTATCGCTCGGAATGCGCACGCGGCCGTAGGCGTCGGTATCCTCGTCCGCCTCGTCCTCGTCTTCGCCGTCGCCAAAGCTCTCAGATGCAATCGGGCTCGCAGCCTCGACGCTCGTGGCCTCGTCGTCCCCAGCGACTGGCGCGTCAGCCTCGTCTTCCTCGGCTGGACAGATGCACGGCATGAACATGCACATCATGCACTCTTCCGTCGCGTTCGCTGCGAACAGGCTGCGCAGTTTGGCCTTGGCGGCCGCCTTCTCCGCGTCCTGCACACCACAGCCACCTTGGCCTGCAATCCCCGACGGCGCGTCGTCCGCGCCGTCCACGCAGACGCACGGCAGGAAGCCGCACGCGCAGCTCCGCCCCAGTACCATTCGCTCTCCTTGCTCTGCCAATTGCAAATGGGATGGGGTCCCAATGGCTGGCAAAGTGCCAAAAGTGGCACACGCTCGCGATCGGGTTTTATTTCCAGCGCAATTTAACCCCGCGGCGTATTTTTCCATTTTACTTACAGTTTTTATGCGCCATGGGTTGATTTTGAGAGCATCTTCTTCCACAAGAAAGATCGTATTAGGGGGTTTCAAACTTGGACAAAATCGGAATATGGGGGGGGACCGCGCGGGATGGTTATTGAATCGTGTTAATTAATATCTGTGACGTGTGAGGTGATGCTTTACAAGTCTTAGACTACAGCTGTGACGATGTCACTCCCAGCTACTGGATTGCTTGGTAGCGACACGTCAGAGTGTTTAGATATGCACGGTTTACGCGCACGTCAATGTCAATACCCGCATATCAATGTCAATGCCCGCATGTCAATGTGTATTCTCCGCATGTCGATGTGGATATGTCTATTATTGACCAATGGATTGTCAATATTGTGGATATATTTATATCAGGAATTGGCGCATGTCAATATTGCGGAAACTGCCGCAAGACGCATGTCTGTGTAAGATTCATTGGCACCGAGTAGCAGGCATTAGTTTATATTG
>JAADVP010001121.1:0-10840 GCA_023335675.1 Globisporangium solare | reverse complement strand
TTGCCCCCCCCCCCCTGCAGAGGAGCCATCAGCGCAAACCCCCCAGGGGCGCGTGCCGAGCCACCCGCCGCAGAAGCCGAGCGAGACGCACACAACGACGCAGATGGCGGACGCCGCGATGTTTTCCGTCGAGATCGGCGCGCGCGTGCTCGTCTACGGCAAATACGCAGGGGTACGCGCGTCTCTCTCTATTATATATGCTATGATATTATATATATATGCGCTGTGCCTGGCGGGGGGTGTTTGTTTAACCCCTGCGTATGAGCCGCCGTGATCTGATTTATTTCGTGGACTGTCGATCTGCTGCAGGTGATCCGATACGTGCCGTCGCGCCGCAGCGCGTGGATCGGCGTGGAGCTCGACCGCGCCGTGGGCGACAACGACGGCGTGCTGGAGGGCCAGCGCCACTTCCAGAGCAAGCCGCACCACGGCGTGTTTGTGCGCGAGGAGCAGCTGCAGGTACGTCCCTGCTCGCTGGCTTCTGAGCGTTGGAAGCGCATTGTAGTGGTTTGCTTTATGCGTCTCTCTTATCGCTCATGCGCTTGCGGTGCTGCTCTTGTGCTCGTAGCGCTTTTCTGCTGAAGATGCCGCTGCGTGTGTCGTCCAGAGCGCGTGGCGCCGCTCGCGCGCCGTGCAAAAAGTACGCTCCTTCTTCTTCTTCATGCCGTGATCTTGCGTTTGGTTCCATGTGTTGCGCAGCAGCTGCTAACGCGTTTCGTTTGCTGCCTTTTGCGCGTATTAGTTTCGCCGCCTGGTGTTCTCGCATGCGTGGAACGTGCTGGACAACAACCAGGAGCAGCTCAACCTGAAGCGGTCGGAAAAGTTCAAGTCGGCCGAGCACACGCTCTCGATGCTCTCGAAGAAAAAGCCGTCGTCTATGCTGCAGCGCACGCAGTCGGAGCTCGCGCTCGCGAACATCCAGATCGGCGCGGACTACCACGGCCCGCACCTCACGTGGCCGCTGCGCCTGGCGAACGTGCTCGGCATGCTCGAGGACTTCAAGAAGGGCGTGCTGCTGCACTACAAGTACGTGCTGGAGATCCTGAAGGAGAGCATCCGCACGCTCGCGGTGCTGCCGACGCTCCAGGAGATCACGCTGGCCGAGGGCGAGAAGATCACGGTCGTCGGTGACCTCCATGGCCAGCTGCAGGACCTGTTCTCCATTTTCTCGATCAATGGGTTGCCGTCGGCGACCAACAAGTACCTGTTCAATGGCGACTTTGTGGACCGCGGCCTCTACGGCGTCGAAGTCGTGATGACGCTGCTGGGCTTCAGACTGCTGTACCCGAACAGCGTGTACCTGAACCGCGGCAACCACGAGTCGCGCAACCAGAACTCGTGGATGGGCTTTGAGGACGAGATCTGGTCCAAGTACTCGGGCGTTGATGACGACGACCCGGAGCGCCCTGCGCACCTCTTTGAACGGTTCCAGACGCTCTTTGAGTCGCTGCCACTGTGCGCCGTGCTGCAATCCAAGATCTTTGTCGTCCACGGCGGTCTCTTCTCGCGAGATAATGTGACACTGGCGCACCTGAAGAAGATCTCGCGCAAGCGCGAGCCGCCACTGCACCAGGAGGGCTTTGAAGACAAGATCTACGAAGATATGCTCTGGAGCGACCCGCGCTCGATCGCGAGCCGCCAGCCGTCGGAGCGCGGCGCCGGCGTCGAGTTTGGCGTCGACGTGACCAACAACTTCTGTCTCGTCAACAAGATCGCGCTCATCATTCGGTCCCATGAGTGTGTGCCAGAGGGCTTTGAGATCCTCCACGGCGGCCGACTGATCACGCTTTTCTCGGCGTCACGGTACTGCGGCACGCAGATGAATAAGGGCGCGTTCCTCACGCTCGGCCCCGACCTGCAGCCCGAGATCCAGCAGTTTTACGCGCACGCGATCAACGAGAGCACGTTCAAGGCGCCCGAGGTCGCCGAGTTGCAGGGCGCGCTCGAGGACGACACGCTGCGCATGATCGCCGAGCGGATCTGTGACAACAAGGCGTCGCTGTTTTGGTACTTTACGCAGCACGACCAGGAGCACAACGGCACGGTGCCGCGTCTCGTGTGGGCCGAGGCGCTCAAGTCCGTACTGCAGTTGGACCTGCCGTTCCTGACGTACCAGCCGCGGCTCGCCAACATGAACGAGGACACGGGCACGATCAACTACTCGCGGTTCCTGGCGCGCTACCGCATCGAAAACGACGCGATGGACAACACTGGGTGGCAAGAGTCGATCATCTCGCTCATCTGCAAGAAGTTGTACCGCGCCATGGGCGCTGGCAACATCGAGCAGGCGTTCAAGGTGTTTGACACAGACGCCAACAACTTTATCGAGTACGACGAGTTCATGGAGACGCTCAAGAAGATGGACACGGGGCTCTCGGATCAGCAGATCTTCGAGCTCATGCGCACGGCCGACACGAACGACGACGGCCGCATCGACTTTACCGAGTTCGTGCAGCGCTTTGAGGTCATCTTCACGGACCTCAAGCAGGTGCCTTCGACGCCGAACTCGACGTCCGACTCGGGCGCGGGCTTGCCGCCACCGAGTCCCGTGGCGCTCGACGACGGCAGTGCGGCCCAGACGCCGCAGCGCAAGCCTGCGTTCACGCGCCGCGTGTCGAGCATGGACGACCAGTCGTCGTTTGCGCCGACGCCCGCGACCGACATTGACGTAGAGACGATGGACGCGCTGCTGAAGATCGGCAAGGCGATCTTCGCGCTCGACGGCTCGCTGCACGACCATTTCTGCCGCTTTGACGTCAACCAGGACGGAGTGCTGCAGCGCGAGGAGTTTGAGGACGCCGTGGTGCAGCTGGGTTTCCAGTTCTCGCCCGCGTTGATGGCGCGCGTGATGGCCGCCGTGGACACGGACGGCGGCAACTCGATCGACTACAAGGAGTTTGTGACGGCGTTTGGCATCGGTGACCTCAAGGAGAAGTCGGCGCTGGCCAAGGGCGACATGACGTGGCAGAACTCGGTGCTGCAGCAGGTCTCGAACGTGTTTTACCAGCACCGGATCCACATCCGCAACGCGTTCCGCATGTTCGACCAGAACAACTCGGGCGTGATCAGCAAGGACGAGTTCCGCACGGGCATCACGGCGTTCAACGTCGTGCTCAACTCGCCGCTCTCGGAGGACCAGATCGAGGAGCTCCTCGCGTACCTGGACAGCGACAAGGACGGCGAGATCAGCTATAAGGAGTTTTTCGACGGCTTCCGCGTCGTCGACGTGCGTACGGACAGCAGCGAGCCGCAGGCATGAGATCGTCCGAGCGCAGCGAGAGAGTTTTGCATACCAAAAGAAAACAAACAGGGTTGTTGTTGTATGGGCACTTACTTTGTTACATCTCACTGTTTTTTCCGTCCATGGAGTCGCTAGCTTCGAATAAATACGTTTATCAGCAGCATCGTTCTCACGATGCCGGCGCCTCGAGCGCGTCCTGCAGGTGCTCGACCCAGTCGCGCATCGCGCGCTTCGTCGCTGCGGTCGACGGGCAGGTGAGTCGCATCGTTGTGCCTGTGGTGCTCGTCACGTGGAGCGCGATGACGGGGGACTCGTGCTCCAAGTTGCACGTGAACTTGGCGATCGTCGCGACCTTTTCCGCGAGTTGCCCCTCTTTGTTGACGCTGAAGCAGCCGAGCGTCGCGCGCGAGAGCACAAAGTAGTATCGCCGGCGCGGCTCGTGCAGCCGCCACCACGGCGACTCGAGGTAGAGCCATGCCGTGCGCGTGCAGTCGTCTTCTTCGTCCTGCTCGTCCTCATCGTCGTCTTCGGTTGGAGCGACTGGCGCCGTCGCCTTGCGCCCAGATCGCATGCGCTGCCGACGCACTCGATGCTGCAACTCGTGCGGCTTGTCGTCGGGCACGCGGTTCGAGGACGACTTGGCGACCTGCGTGGTGCGCACAGCGGACGCGAACGCGCCGTACCACTCCTCAAAGTCCGCGCCGAGCGTCGTGTACATCTCGAGCCGCCGGTCCTCGTAGTCGACGACCTGGAACGCCTTGTTGCGGTCGTGGATGCGCGCGACCGAGATGATCACGAGCCGGTCGAGCGGCTTGCACGTCGGCGCGTCGTCGGCGTAGAATGTGCACACGAGCTCGCGCAGGCGACAGAAGCGGCGGCGGAACACGAGCCGCTTCCGCTCCTTACGCTGTTTCTTGCGCTGCTTCTTGGTTGTCGCTCGCTGTAGCTCCTCGATGTGGGTCACGGACGCTGCATCGGGGACCTTGAGCGGCAGCAGCTCCGCGACGTGGATCCAGCCGGAAAACTCGCTCTCGCGCTTGTCGAACGCCAGCAGGTTGCTCGCGAGCACGTGCGCCATGTCGACGGCCGAGAGGTCCGTCGGGCGGCTCGAGTCGCTCGCAGACGGCGCGACCATGCTCCTCCCACGCGGCCACAGAGACAGAGACAGAGAGAGAAAGAGGGACTAACGCTCTAGTGGCGCGGCGGCGGCGGCATTCCCCATGCTTGGCCGCCGCTCAGAATAAACAGCCAGCTGCAGCGCAGCGCATAATCGCTGGCTATCTGTTCGGTGGCGCAAGCGGTGCCGTGGGACACGAGCAGCCTTGTGCATCGCACGTTTCTTTTTATATGTGATAGAACATGTGATAGTGCTGGCGGTAGGTTGCAGTTGATTTTTTGACTCGCATAAATTGATATTGAGAGAGATGGAGTGGGTGGCGGTGGACGTTGTAGAGAGGGATTACGCTCATGATTTGATCACTGCCACTCACGGACCATGGCCACAAGTTGCGGGCACCCACGAACCTGTGTGACGACAGCGTGACGCTAGCTGTTGCTGCTCTTGTGCAAAGAGCCCATGACTCCCACGCGTTTACTCGCTTTTCCTGTAGACAACACGGCCACGCGATTGCAATCATCGTGTTGGGGGCGGATCACAACTCGCTATTGCCACAACCCCCTCTCATCACTGTTGGACTGTTAGTTACAACAGTTTCCTACCGGCAATGTAACGTGCCACCGATGAGGTTACGAACCCAATTTGGTAACCCGCTGGCGCGCATTTTGCCTTTTCAAAAATCCTGCCTAATATGCGGGCCGCGCTCGAGACCGTGGCCGAGTTTCTCAGCAAATATGGCGCGCTGGAGGAAGCCAACAGTGCGTGCCTGAGGCGCATCCTATGCGCCTTAATGCGGCGACTATGTGCTGATCTTTTTTAACGCGGTGCTTTGTCTGTAGATATCATGAACGTGATGGCCAAAATGGGGTGGTCGGTGCCCGCGGACAGCAAGCTGCAATGGCGCTCGCTCATCGCCGCCATGAAGCAGGAGCTCAACGCGCCAGACACAGCGCCCGATTACATGTTCCTGTTTGAGCGCCTCATCCAGCTGGTACGCGCTCTGTTTTCTTTTGTTTTCCCGCATCCTGCTGCTGCTAGATGAAGGGAGACCCATTGCCGCACTTTCTTATGTGGTCGCATAGTGCACCAAGATGCCTGGCGATCTGTGGAAGTCGCTCTTTTCGTCCAAGCTCCTCATGCACGTATGTCGCGCGTCTGCTGCTGCGAAAGCCCACTGTTTGGTGTTTGTTCGGCTCGCTTGCTTGCGTGGGCGCGTTTCTCAACTTGCATGGTGAACTCGTGCAGATTGTCGCGGAGCGGTTCGCGATTGCGTTTGAGGACCACGATGCGGAGCTTTTCAAGCTTGAGAGCGATGTGTTGTGCCGCACTGAGGGCATCTTCGACATCTGCCAGTTGGTGCAAAGCAAACTCTTCAGGTGCCTTACGTTTGCCCACGAGTAGTTCTTTCCATGGTAGCGTTCATTTGTGCACTGAAGTTGATTATTGTTGTTGTGTGTTTTATATTTTCAAAGTGGCGGTGCAGGAACGTCGGCACTGGCGCAATTTCTCGCTGATTTCTCGGCGATCTTTCAAGACGACGAGCCCAAGGTAGCGACTTTACTGAGGCATTTTTTGTGGTTGGTGTTAATCAACCGGTTTGCTTCGTTTGTTGTCGCTATTCGTGATGGCGAAGGCGCGTTGGGACGCGTTTTACTCGCGCCATCGCATGCACGAAGTCCCCTTCCGACGCGATATGAAGCGCGCGCTGTGCCAGATCGAAGCGTCCGGGATCGGTCCGACCCAGATCGAGATCAGGTTTCGCGACGACGACGATGATGCAAGCAAACCAAGGCACGGCTTCCTTTTCTTGCTGCTGCGATGTGTCGTCTTTTGTGTGCACGTGGCTTATCGGCATGCTTTCGTTTGTGGCGGCGTGGTAGAAAACGCATTCGCCGCGAAGCTGCTGAAAGCCGATTTCCAGGAAGTCCGATAACGTGGCGAGATTTGTCTTTGATGCACTCCATCACACCGAGCGCACAGGCTCGCTAGCTCTTTTGAGTTTGACGGTATGCGATTGCTTCAAAATTGTGACGCACATTGTCTTGCTCGCTGCTGCTGACAGGAACCAGCAGCAGATGCACAGCCATCGACCAGATCAGCAGAAATCGCTCGGCCTGGGAACGAGGAGCCTCAAATTTGGTCGACCACGCTGCCTTTCCCCAGTAAGAATCTCGCCTTTTTTGTTATTGCGCTCATGTTTTCTTGAGACTCACCATCTTCATGTTGAAGTAGCTTCGGGGGATCGTTCGGATTCGTCCCTTTCGGAGCCTGAAGACAACACCCGTCGAGTGAGAAAGAACCCGCGAAAGAATCCATCGGCGACAACCAATTTGACGGCAGCAGCAGCGTCTTCGTCTCCTCCTGCCAACCAGCAGGAGACTGCGCCGTCGGATTCCGCGAGCACAGAGGACTCGCCGTCATCCAAAGTGCGCACAAAGCGCAAGCGGTGGTCGCCCGCCGAGGTGGAGGCGCTGCGCAAGGGCTACAAGGAGTACCGCGCGCTGCCGAACGTGTGGATGATGATCAAGACCAAGTACGCGGACGTGCTCGCGAGCCGCTCAAACGTCGACATCAAGGACAAGTACCGCAACATGCTCAAGTTCGGCAAGCTCTGAGTAGACCTGACCAAGCGAACGCCTAGCGTGGTCTACCTGCATGAGGACGTGTAGACGCGCGCAATGCCGCGTTGAACTCGAAGCCACCGACTCATGCTGGAGTTCGGCATGGGGAACCCGAGAGCTAGGATGCGGAAATTCGTTTTTAATTGTCATTTTGGTGTTTGTTATAGCAGCAATTTTTGTCTACTGATGATGGAATAAAGGAAAAGAGAAGGAAAACAAACAAAAATACGAAAACTCCATACAACTCAGTTTGCTTCTTCTTTTTTCGCTCGCGCTTCACTCGCGCTCCGCTCTCTCACTCCGCGTTCGCAACGCCGCACACGCGCCGGTACGTACATCGTCACTCTCTGCACGCCCCAATCCGCTTGCACTACTCGCATCTTCGCATTCTTCATCTTTGGTCCACGTACAGCGACGGTGGTGCTGGGTTTTCTCCTTCTCTTCGTCAAGTTGACTACCCTCGGCCAACGGAGCCGCTCATTGAGTTGAGGTCGTTGGGCGTGTTGTATGTGAACCCCTGGAACGTCATCGACGGTCGCGACGCATCCGAGACGCGGATCGAGCCGAGCGCCGAGTTCTCGACACTATTGATCTGCATTTTCGTGAACTCGGGCTCGAAGTTCTTGGTCTCTTCGAAGTTCGACGTCGACTCGCATGGGTTGAACGGCGGCGCGATCTTGCGCGCGTACAGGTCGTCCCAGTTGATGTCGTTGAAGAATTCGTGGTTCTTGACGTCGTCGGCGCTGCGGCTGCCCAATCGCTCGTTCGGGTCGCGCGTGAGCAAGCCACTGATGAGGCTTCGCGCAGCTGGACCCACTTCGTCTGGGAACGTCAATGGCGCATTGCGCACGCGGTCAAACAGTTTCTGGCGGTTGCGCGTGTACCATGGTGGCAGTCCCGTGAGCATCTCGTAGAGCACCATACCGAGCGCCCACCAGTCGACAGCTGTACCGTGGCCCACACGGTCCAAGATCTCTGGCGGCAAGTACTCTGGCGTCCCGCACATCGAGTTCGTGCCTTCGGCGCCATCCGTAATGCCTTCCTTCGCTAATCCGAAATCCGCGAGCAACACGTGACCCACTTGGTCAAACAAAATGTTCTCGGGCTTCAAGTCACGGTACACGACACCGAGGTCGTGCAGATGCTCGAGCGCCAATGTGATCTCGGCGGCGTAAAATTTCGCCATTGGCTCCTCGAACTTCTCCATGCGCGACAAGTGGAAAAACAGTTCGCCGCCAGGGCAGTAGTCGAGCACAAAGTAGAGCTTCTGCGACGTCTGGAACGCATAGTGGAGGTGCACGATGAACGGGTGCTTGGCGCGCCCGAGTACGCGGCGCTCTGTGCGCGTGTGCTCCACCTGGTTGCGGCGCTTGACGTTCGATTTGTTGAGCGACTTCATCGCGAAGAGCTTCTTCGACTCCTTCTTGCGCACGAGCGTCACCTTGCCGTACGAGCCCTTGCCGATGACTTTGAGCAGCTCAAAGTCGTCGAGCGACGTCTTGGGTGTGTTGTACAGCGCTTCGTTGCCGCCGTCCTGCGACGTTGGGGCCGACGAAGCGTCGGTCTTCGCTGGCAGAGGCGTGCCATGCACGTCCTT
This sequence comes from Globisporangium solare, assembly GCA_023335675.1. Classification (NCBI taxonomy): domain Eukaryota; phylum Oomycota; class Peronosporomycetes; order Pythiales; family Pythiaceae; genus Globisporangium; species Globisporangium solare. Next base: position 2,264 of record JAADVP010001121.1, on the reverse strand, counting down.
GTCGAGCGGCTCTTTCTGCAATTAGTACACATACACACACAATACCAGCGTGAGTAAATCTCGTATGGGAACAAGCAAAAGCGCAATGCTCGCACAGCAGCACGCGCATACATTTGTGAGCATAAACTCTTTGAAGTGCTCGCTTTGGCGCGGATCGAGCGTGTTGGACGCCGGGTCCCAGGAGCACAGCAGATGTAACCAGAACGAGAGCTCCTGCTGGCGCTTCTCGATAAACTCTTTGTTGAACGAGCCCAGAAACTTTTTCGGCGGCAGCACCGGTAGCTTGTGGCCCTCCGAGATGAGCTACACACAGCAGCAGCAGCAAAGCAAAGCGTCAGTAAATACTCACATCCTGTGGCATTCTTCCCACATGCATGCAACCAGCCAACAAAGCGCGTACCTTGTCGTAAAAATCCTTAAAGTCGTGGTACCGGTGGCGCACGACGTACATGGCCGCGTCCACCTGCACCTGCAGGAAGTAGACCGTGGTCTTGGAGCCGTTGTGGCTCACGCTCTCGTGGCCGATGATGCCGATAAACTTGGCGCCTTTGTACTGCGCGTCGTCCATCTCTCGGATTTCCTGTCACGGGGGCGGGCGAGTCGAAATGTGGCAGCGTCCTGAGTGTGGGGGAAGTGCGCGGACGAAGGGGGGGGATAGGCTGCTTCTCTTCTCCCTCTCTGATCTTTTCCGCGTGTGAGGCGGACCAAGTGGCGCGCTTCCGTTGCAGCAGCTGCTGGTAACCAGAACCCTCGGTCTTTTATTTGAGGGGGGGGGGAAGAACGCCCGTACTGTATGTTCAGCACGATGCGGGTTGTATGTGTATGCACTTTAGGAGAGTCGGTTTTCTGTGTTTTTTTGGTTGCTGTTGGTTTTTTGTTTGGACGTCTTGGTCACTGTTACGTGCTGGCCGGAGTCCGTTATGTCGACTCGCATAACGGACGAGAGAGAGAGAGATCCAGACAGATGCAGGTATCCAGCGCTCACACTGTTGCTATTGTCAGCGATATGCACAAGTTAAAGAGCGAAGATAGAGCCATTTGACAGCGCGAATAAGCCGCAAATGATGGGGCAGCCGTCCGGGAAAGCACGAGGCGGATTGCGTCAACGGATCTTCTTCCGCCCTTGAGCGAGAGCGGCCAAATTGCGTAACGTCGACCCTCGCAGATCGGCATTCGCACCGCGATATAAGAGATGAAGGAGACGCACATCCGGCAGGCAAACGCCAGCGCTCCAAGTCGACTCGGACTTCAACAATCGCCTTGAGCAAGGTATCGTATCTCACCGCCTTCTCCTGTCGACGGGGGTGTGCGCAAGTCGGTTCGTGGTTCGCTGTTGACAGGCCGGCCGGGCTCTATACCAAGCCGCGTCAGGATGTGCGGCGCAGAGAAAGGGCGGGCGGACCAAGTGCTGCTTCCTGCGCGCCATTCGGATCGGCAGACCGCTCTTCGTGTCACTCAGCCGGATGCAGAGCCAGGCCGCCGGGTGTCTGATCCGCTGCTGCTGCACTGCTGTGTCCGGATGTGCTCGCACACCACCAGGCCCAGTATTGTAGCTCCTCGGAATCGAACATGCGGGGGCCACGCCAGAGATATTCAGCACACCATCAGAGAGCACGCCCGTCGTCCTGCCATCACGTTGCGACTCTCTTGGTTTGCTTTGCTTTTTTTTCGAGGAGGATCCGGACACCAGTTGATCACCGTACAGTACACGTGCCCACAAATGTGCAAGCAGGATCGGGCATTCGACTTGACGTGCACAGCACACGGCATTTGCCAATTTTGTGGTTTGTCTGCAGGTTGGAAAATGCGCACGCGTTCGCTCGTTCCAGCTGGCGCGCAGCTTTAATCGGCGAAACTGCAAGGACGAATCCGTGTCCACGTCGGGGAAAACCAACACGCGCAATGCACGGATAAGCACGTCCAACAGGCTCGGGCGTCGACACGTCGGAGTCGCGAAGCGCTGGAAATCACCGCCAAGCAATGTGTGAAACTGTGCTTCTTGATGTCGAAAGAGCGAGCAGATGGTGTCCATGTTGCAGGCATTGTTGAGCTGCTACTGAATGTTTGGTGTGGAAGATTCAGAAAACTAGGTTTAACCCAATAAAATGGGGGTCTGCTCTTGCAGGTTTGCCGCAGTAACCGCACAAATGATTGGTTTATTATGTACAGTGCTGGCCAGTGCTATGGGGACACCCACTTTTTGCGAAATTTTGGTCAATAATTGAGTTTGAAGCGTGAAAATTGGTCAAAATGGGCCTAATTGA
>JAADVP010001120.1:0-10845 GCA_023335675.1 Globisporangium solare | reverse complement strand
TGGCGACGGAGTGACTGGCTTTGGGGTATCAGGCTTCGACGTGATCGGGCATGGCGTCGTAGTGACTGGCTTTGGGGTGTCAGGCTTCGACGTGATTGGGCACGGCGTATCAGGCTTAGCAGTCACTGGGCACGGCGTGTCAGGCTTGGCCGTCACTGGGCACGGCGTCGACCCGGTGGCAGGCTTGAGGCAGCCTACCGACGGGAACACACATCCCCACGTGTTGCCGTTCACGATCTCACACACAGCATCTTCCTTAGCGACGCAGGCCTTTCCGTCGTACGATGGAAGGTAAGAGTGACAGTCAGCAATGGCGATATCGCCCTTCAGAGGGCACGCCTTGCCCGCTGGCGACGCGCCCGCGCCCGAGCACATGGCACCGCGCGACGCCGGCGAGTTGTACGTAGCATCGCGGCAGACAGAGACCGGCAGGTCTTTCAGGTCAGCCGCGGCAGTGACGGCGACGGCGGCCAGCACAAGCGAAACTCCAAACGTCTTCATACTTCCTCGATTGACCTGGGAAGTAAAGCGCGATTACGACGGCAAAATGGGAAGTGAGGAGAGCTGATAAGGTTTTTTCTCCCTGCGTCCAGCGAGCGCACTCGAAGCGTGCCTGCCTGCCTGCCTGTCACGCGCGGGAGGGACGGACGAGCAATCTCCCTGGACCCAGCCTGCCTGCCCCGCCCACCCCATCTGTCCTCATCCTTCTTCTGTTGCGGTCCCTACGGTACTTCTTGTCTCCTCCCTCCCGCCATGAATCTCACTCATGTTGAGAGAGGATGAGTCACAATAGAGGGAGAAAAAAAAGGCTAAAACGGACGACAAAGGAAAGAGGGTGCAGATGGTTAGGGCTAGGAGCCCCGCCTAGCCCTACAAACGGCGACTGAGGAAGTCCCACTTGACTTTTTGAACAAGTGGGCGAATAGAGGTCGCTGCCACACCAGCACGGGTTCGAAGGTGGTCTTTGGGTGCGCGTGGGTGATGGCACGTGTCATCCACTGCGCCAGGTCGCGTGCGGCATCTATGTCGAACAGATCCACGGTCCCGCCGATTGAAGATGTAACTTGAGGAACGCCACTTCAACTTCGCGACGGAAACAGTTGACGCTGATCACGCTGCCAAGTACTGTTTTTTCTTCGCTTTTGCAGAGCGGCACCAATTCCTCATCAACACGCTGGCCTTCCTTGGTTGTCGTTTCCTTCCTTTCGACCGCACACCAGCTTGCGCCCTGTTGCTCTTGCTGTATTTATCTGAGAGTGCATGATTCGGCAGGATATAATGAGCTGCAATGACTAGTCTATGTTTGGTTGGTGTGTGTATCATTTAGGAGCATTCGTTGCCTTGACGACGTTTCGTGCCTTCTTCCCTTTTCATGTGTCAACAATCAAGTGCACTCTGATGAGGCGACAGATCTTTTGAAGCGAGTGCACTACAGCAAAATATGTGCAGTTTATTTTTGAGAGTTCCTTTGGGTTAAGAAAACTATTCGGTGTTGCCTTCGGCAATCGGCAACTGCATCCCATCAGCAAAGAACGAGTGTGGATTTTCAACCCACCACACAACTCGCACAAAATATCCCGATATGTACAAATATTTATGTGGTTAGAGGACGGATCAGAATGCTCGTTCTATGCGCACATCGTGCACTGTCTCGTTTATGCGTGAGTTGACAAGGTCACCATGACCATCACGGGATGCACTAACGAGACTGGAGTCCAGCCTGGGCCATCCAGGTCTCTCTCTCTCAACTGCAGAGGAGACCACAACAACTCATCAAACAAAGTCTTCTTTTTTCTAAATCTTGCCCTGCTTCCACAGCCACTATCTGGTTTTGGTTGTCGGGTGAGGGTGAATTTAAGTTCAAGTAGAACAGCAAACCAGAAATATCCAGTGCCTCATTTCTGCACAATCATCGTCTGCAACATTCGGCACCACGGGCAGCAATGGTGCGCCTTCACGAACTTCAACCATAGGAAGTGTCAACAAGCCTTCCCTCTCAGAGATGAGATTGTCTTCAGACAACGCAGCATCACCGAGTTTGCGCGCAGCCAGCATCATTCTCCAATTTGCCTTCTCAGCGACAAATCCAGTCTCCCACGTCACCACCACCACCACAATGAAGTTCTTCTTTGCTGCCGCCGCCGCCCTCGTGGCCGTCGCCAACGCCGCGGACTGCGACCTCACCAAGCTTCTTCCTCTGACGAGTGACGCGAACGTGTTGGCGTGCAGCAAGGCGACCGGTTTCACCCCTCCAGTGCTCCCAGCGAAGGAGAAGTGGCCATCGCTTTGCGCCAACACGGACTGCCAGACCGCCCTCTCCAAGCTGAAGGCTCTCGGTCTCGGCGACTGCACTGCTCTCGGTGTCGCGCTTGAGTCTGGTTTGATTACCCCGATCGAGACCTTCTGCAAGAGCTCCACGACGCCAGCACCAACGACGTCGACGCCATCCGCGGCCAGCCCAACTCCAGCCACAAGCGCCCCGGGCACCACCACCCCAAGTGTCACCACTGTCAAGCCAGCTTGCTAAGCGTTGCTTCGCGTGAACTTTTGTACCTGTGGGTATTTGTATTTTGCTTTTGAAACCCTGATGTTATTTTCGAATACAAATGGACCAAATTTCTGCATCCTTTTCAAAGCTGCGTATTGTCGTTTTGTTACGTTGTAGTGTATGCACATGTGCTGTTGTCAAAATGTACTGTTGTAATACTGCATCATCTTGCACAAGTTGGGGAGTCGTCAGAATGTAGACGGAAGGCTGGTGGTAATTCGGGCTGAGCAGAAATTTATTAGCATTGACAGCAGGAAGGTATACGTACATTGGATGGATGTGCCTCAAACAATTGGTGTGAATTAACTACCTGCGTCTTCCAGCTCGGGTCCGTTGAGGCTTTACGACATTGATATGGAAGTATACGGATGTGCGTGGAGTTGGCAGTTGAAGGTACTGTAGCAGCTTTCCTCGCAAGTGATTTCGGTGCGATGGCGTCAAATTACGACAAAACCCACTTTTGGGGATGTTAATGGGACTTCGGAATTCTTCAGCGATTTGCAAAGAATATATCTCTCTCTTTCTCTGTGCTGTCAAAACGCACTTGTATACCCACATCAACCTGCATGTTGGAGGAGTCTCGTCACAATGTAGACGCAATGCTGATTCGACTTACATCTGCGATAAGGTGAAATCCCAGAGTAAAGGGATCCTTATTGTATGATTGCAGGGTACAGCGTCCTCTGCTAGGAGTTCAGATGGATGATGCAATTATTCGGTGGATCTGTTTGGAGATGGGGAGGGATCTGTGCGCACGCATTTGCTGGTTCTGCGATGAAGCAGATACTGTGGAAGATTGGCTGTCTGGACTAGCAGAGGTATAGCATTGAACTTTTACATGTGATCGATCAGCCATGGTGTAATGCAGCGTTATGGAAGGAACTTTCTATTGGTAATGTGAATGTGATGTGTAGGACAGTCGCTCGCTTGCATTGAATACGTTTGAAGTAGGTTACAAATTGCCGGGCATCACTGACGGATATCGCAAAACGTAAAGATGAACAAGGCGTCGCTTGATTTTCGAGCAACGTCGAGCAGCTCGATACCCGCCCAAAAATGTCAAATAAAAAAAAAAACATGAGGACACGATACGCATGCGCAAAAAAAACTGTCGCACAACATTAACGAGCACGAAGTAGGCAGTTTAGGACGATGTTAAGCACATATACATACACTCGTTCGCTCATGCAGATACTTGCCACAGACAAATCCTAATCCTTTAGTTGTCACTTAATCGCGATGTTGGTGCTGCTCTTGGGGCTGAATGTTGTTGTCAGCACAGCTTTCACCGTCGTCTTCATCAAACTTTCGCGCAGTATCAACTGGATAAATCCATCGCTGGTATAGGTAGATGAAAAAGACGATATCGTCACGGAAGCAACTGAGGCGGTGCATCGTCGGCATCGTGATGATGAACGCGAACAAATCGTCGATAAATGTGTTGAGCGCGCGATAAATCAGATACCGCCATTGCAGGTGCGCTACGCTCTTCAGCTTGTAGTTGATCACCAGTTGCGGCATCATCATAATGAACCCAAACGCATACACTGCACTGGTAAGGGAGCCAAGAAGCCATCCGTACCAACTCAAATGCTGCTTGTGCACAAGTGAGTAAGCAGAGTATCCAAGTAGTAGGGGCGCAAGGACAAGCATCATGTGGTTTGTAGCCATTTCGTCCACTTGACTTGTTTGCTTCATTGCGTTGGAAGTGCTGCCTCTTGCGCGCCAGATTTTCAAGATTTTCCACACTAGTAGGACGCAGCTAATCGCTGAAGGAGCTGTGATCAAAAGCGTTGCCTCTTCATTCACAAGATACAGCAGCACCTACAAAAAAAATATCAGGGCAAATGTCAAATATGGTTATCGCATAATATCTCACAGATTGTATGCGGCTGGAAAAACAAACTTACAATGAACTGTGACACAAGCGAGATCACCATTGATCGAAGCGATATACCAACCATGTCGTTGTTCTTTTTTCGCCAGTACGCGATGTCGTTCTTGAATGCAAGCCAATCGAACAGAATGTGCAGCATCGAGACAGTCATTGCCACGGCCAAGAGGTACGGATTTGTGTCTGCAATCATGGACCGTAAGGAATCAATGTCGGAAGCTTGAAAACCCAACGATTCTTGGGACTTCAGAGCCATTTCCATCGTCAAGAGTAGCTGCCATCGTGCGTAAGACATCGGCTCATACGAGATCTTGAGAGGCAACGAATGGACCGAGCGGTTTAGTGGCAACAGCTTATCCATCGTGAGCCCCATGTCGTCCAGGTACATCGATGGAACATACTTCCAGGACTTGTCTTTCATTTCAAAATACCGCAGATTGTGATACACCATCACAGGAACTTCTTGATATGGATACTTCTTGAAGTCAGTCACTAGGCGGATTGCCATATGTGGCTTCCAATACGAGATTACAGGTGCCGACAGAGCGGGGTCTTCTCCAAAATCCTCGTCCTCTTCTTCACCGCTAGATGATGCATCTTCACGTAAGCCCACTGAGTCCAAACGCTCTGGGAAATATTTTTCCAGCAAAAACGTTGCATTCTTGGCATTTTGGCGTTGTGCGTACTGAATGAGTGGGTTCGACTGATGAACGGTCTTCAGACGATGGTAGTTGGCAGCTGATGGGTTTGGAGATGCACCGTCTTTCGTCACATGGACGTGTAAATACACCGTGCCGTTTCCGCGAATTGATCTCCAAAGTTGCTTTGCTGCTGTCTGCTTCTGGCTCGGATTTGCTGCTTCAGAACCATGGAGTGCGAGTCTGAGCAAGGACGACTTCGAAATGTTGAGCTCCTGAAAACGCTCGTTGTCGTTCCAGTCATAGGACAAATCGGAAAAGTTCCCCACAAACAAAACTTGCGAGTTGGAGAAATCGGCCGCATTCCAATCTTGACGAGCCGATATGTAAAACTCAGCGTTGAGTCCTTGGCCTTCCTGCAGGTGCGAAATGTACAGCACCAACATCATCAGCCATAGTCTATAAGCATCCTTTGACATTCAGGACGGATGCAACGTACTTCCCACATAGGGTCGAGTGTCGGTCCGTCAACGTCGATGAACTGCGGATTGATGATCTTGTAAACCTGCAGCACATGGACACAACAACAGATTGCCACACTCAGCACTATGTGCTCTCGTTTTCACTCGCATGCACACAACGGAATCCGTACTTGGAATGCCGTGTATCCAAAGTACAGCGCCTACGCAACATAATGACGTCGTCAGGTCGCGCGAGTGGAGGGGGGGGGAGGATGTTGGCGCACGCATACTCTCGTGAGCCACGTACAAAGGCCAAAACGGAGACCGTCGTGAACGTCACCCACTGCCGGAGCCACCGCATGCTCTTCCTTTGCTCAGCAATGCGATGATCTCTCTGTCTGTCCACGTAGCCTGTTCAGTTCACATAATTTTAGCCAATCAGACATGTTAAGCAAAAATGTATACCTATTGGCTATAAATGCAGCGATTTTACCCAATCATGCACGGAAAGCGTCCGCGCCAGTCATGCCGTCGATCATTGGGCCAAGAGAAGACGCAACTGCCGACCGCATTGCCATACCAAGCGAGAGCCGAAAGGACAGGATGTTGTTAGGACGGCGTCTGCTGGTGCCGCTCGCTGCGGCGAAGAGCGACGAAGCCGGGGACCAGAAGCTGCTGCAGATTCAACTCAATGACCGCTTCTTCTGCGAAACCATGGAGAGCATCCCGGCGCAGTACTATTTCCCGACCGACGAGGAGGACAACTGGCTCAAGTCGCAACCGAAAGGCAACAAGAAATACCACAGAGTATGTGCATCAGGTGCTGCGTGTTTGCTGGTAGCGGAACGAGATCGTTATCTGTGAGTATGCGGTGTAACCTTACGTTCCCGTTGCTTGCAGGACGTACTAGCTCAAAACTTTCAGGAGTCGTCAAAGAAGTCGATCAAGCGCGCAAAGTTCACGCCGAGCGAACAGAAAACTAACGAAGAGCGCTTGTTGGAGTCTGCAGAGGAAGACAAGCGCCAGAAGCAAGTGCATATTGCGGCGATGAAGGCGAACAAAGATCCGTCGGCGGCGAGCCTGGATGGTCTGAAGGAGCGTTTGGCGCTGAAAATCCAGGCGCACCGTGAACAGCGCAAGGCCGACGAGAAGACAGGAAAGAAACGCAAAGAAACTGGTGGCGCCAAGATTGAGCCAACGCCAAAGAAGCGCAAGGCGGGTGCGGCTAGCACGACCTCGGCGTTTAATAACAAATCCGGTAAGAAGAACAGTAATGCGTCTGAAGCAAACAACAGCGGAGGAAACAACACAGAGGCGAAGGCTACGGCGGAAGTGACGGCTGAATCCATTTCGTACGGCAGCCTCTTGCTAGGCGATGACAAGAAAAGCGCCGAAAAGAAGACGCGCAATGGACAGGGTGTGCGTGGCATCAAGAACCTTCTCAAGAAGGCGGAGAAGAATCAGCAGCGGATGGAAGAATTAAAGAAGACAGAGGAGGGAAAAAAGGTTGTCAAAGCCAAGCAGTGGAATAAGGCCATCAAGCAAGCAGCAGGCGAAGTCGTGATGGATGATCCAAAGCTGTTGCGCAACAAGCTGAAGAAGAAGGAAAAGCAAAAGGCCAAGAGCTCGAAAGAATGGTACGTTTATGGCGATGGCGAAGAAGGGAGTAGTTGGTCGATCACACTGCGGTGTCTAACGTTTGGTACGTTGTATTTCCTTATGTGTCATGTAATAGGAAAAACCGAGTAGCCCAACTAGAAATCTCCAAAAAGGAGAAGCAGAAGAAACGACTAGCCAATATTCAGGGCGGACGTGGCGCTGCTGCTGGCGAGAAGAAGGAGAAGGAATCGAAGGGCCGAAAAGGACCGGTAAGTTGCTCTTGATTTGGTCAAGAGCGTCGAATTTAATCTGGTGTTAGCACTCACGAATCATTTACGTTCGTGACTTTGCGCAATTTGTAGCGTGCTGGCTTTGAAGGCAAGAAGGGCGAAGGCTTTTTGAACGCTGAAAAGAAGAAGAAGTAGACTCTTGTTTCTTTCACTTGATAAGTAAAGAGTGAGAGAAGATCATGATTGTCAATATAGACCCCAATGCGTGTTGCTTCCAGTCCAGAGCTTTGATGCGAGTGTATCGGGCATCTTCGCCAAGCCGTACATAGAAAGAGGGAAAATATATTCTTATGGAACTGCGTCACGGTTGCTGGTCTCATGAAAAAGCGGGCCTTAATACCGCGCTCATAGATATACAGAATCAGCGGCAGCAGCACTCGTGTATGTAGGGTGCGCAACGCAACGTAGTACTAAAGTATAATGCAGCCTCCGCCTCCCTGTCCGCTTTGCTGCCACGGATTTGGGCCGTCATTTTCCCCTAGAAACGGGTCGGGAGTCGACTGGCAGTATTCAGCGATCCTGTACCGTCACAAAGACACATCAGTTCAGTCCTTGCGATCACCGCATCCTCCTCATACGTATTGCGCGCTCAAACGCACTTTTTGGCGGCCTCGGATGTCGTGCACGCTCCTTCAAGCGTCTTCAAATCCATCTCGAGTCGCTCGATCTCTTCATTGATCTTCTTCGCCTGTGCATCGGCCATCGCGGAGCTGCGTTACTGGATGGTGGAGTGGGTTTTGCCCGCGAGTGGCTCTGCCTTCTCTGCGGCTGGTGATGCTCACGCTCTCGTGTATTCGTGCTGGAGTTGTGTGGAAATGGCCTGCGCCTTTTGGCCTCCGAATGCGACGATGGCGGCGGCGCTTCGTTCGCTGACAAGAGGTTTCAAATTCATGCTAGTTTGGTAAAAATGGAAGTTTCCAAAAAAAGAAAGTGTGCAGAAGTACCTTGTCGAGTTTTTAAAGCGGTATGCCATAAAGCAGGTTTTAAAATATCGGTATTTCTACCGATTTTTCCCACCATTTCCCACCCCCAGTCTGCTTTGTCCAAGTCAGCAAGCATGACGGAGAGGAAGCGCAGGAAACTGGCCGATGAGCGTCGCCTGAATGGACTCGTGGAGGATCTCGTCGGTATCAGCGACTTCATCGCACAGTGTCAATTTCCGCAGGAGAGTGCCACTCACTCTATGCCACTTCGTTCGGTTCCAAACTCCACGCCCGAGAGGAGCAGCATCCCTCAGCCGCAGCGAGCTGCTTCGTCCAGAGGGCAGCCCAAGCAAAAACAACAGAGGCCTCCAGCAACAGAACCGCCGAAGACGCTCTTCTCTGTTGTTTCCGCGTCATTTCATGCTTTAAAGTCCAGCACATCGACTGCCGGTCGGGAAAACTGGAAGCAATCGCTGCTGAAAATCGCAAAAGATGTCGCCCAAACTGGTAAGCGAGCAGACGCGTGGGTTTTGCTCTCCCCCTACTGCGCCAGCTTGCCAGTATGCGCATGCCAGAAGTACTCTTTCTCTAACGCTCTATGCATTTTTTTTAAGACATTGAAGTAGAAGACCGTTGTGGACGTCTGCTGCGCCGCTATGACTCGCTCGTCGCGACTGTCGACATGTACCAAGACCGCCTGAAGCGTGAATCGAACGAGATCTTGCTGAACGAACGAGTTGAATTTCAGCTGGAGCGCGAGGAAAAGGAGTGGGAAGAGAAGATGCAGACGCGTGAACAACGAGTAGCAGAGCTAGAGGTGGAATTGAAAGCTTTCCAGGACGGTGACGACGTAGTACTCAGCTCGGAGAATCGAGACGAGGACGTTGGAGACGTATCGACTGGAGGAAAGGAAGATCAAGACGACATCGATGACGAAGAAATGTCCGAGGACAAGGAGAAAGCATCTAAAGCAACGGAAATGCGTGAGGCTTTAGCACTGCGGATGGAGGAGAAGCGGGACATCGATGCAGCAATTCAGTCACTGAAGCGCAAGAAGCGGCAGCGAAGTTTTCAGGCAGAACAGCGTACTCAGGAGCGAGAAAGCGTATCGACAAGTGAGAGTGAGCGCGAGCTATTGCAGGAACTTTTGAAACTGCGAGAGAAAAAAGACGCGCTGCAGCTGCAGATCATTGCGTCTGAAGAAGAAAACGAGTTGCTGGACGATCAAAAAGCAGACATATCACAGTTGAAAGCAGCAATCGGTGAAAATAAAGAGCAGCGCGTTGCGGCGCAAGACCGGCTGGAGGAGGTGAAGCATGCGCTCAATAGGCTGAAAGCGAAGATGAAGCACATGGTTGACGTCCAGATTCTCACGGCTCGAGATACAATCCCGTCCACGCTTCGTGAAGAAGCTGTCATTTTGCATTTATTATACCAGCACGAGGGCGAGATGGGGGTGAACGAGCTGAAGCAGGAGGCAGCAGAAATCTTGACCTCACACGGGAAAGTGAGTTCGAATGGAGTGACGATTCGAGCGCTCTATTCCCTTGTTGCGAATGGTGTCGTGCAAATTGATCGGTCCTACGGCAACGGCCTTGTTACGTCACTATTGGTATAGTGCAAGGCTGTATACGTGTGGAAGTGGGTTGCTTCGTATCGACTTAATTTTCTGCGAAGTTGTAGCAATGCTTTTGCTAAAGAAACATTTTATGTCCCTGTTTGTTCTGCGTCACATAGGACTCAACAAGACTCAATGTTCATTGCAAGTAAACTCTTTCAGATGTAAGGATTATGCAGACACGGCGAAACCTCGCACAAAGACTACTGCAAATACGCTAAAAAGACTTGTCTGTGCCATCAGCAGGTTAATTTTGAAACCCCGCTTGCCACAAGAAACCGTGTCGAAATACTACCCACCCTTCAACGGCAGAACCTGACCTCGTCTTCTCTTCTGTGACGCTCGTTGGAGTGTTCAGGAATTGATTGGAGCGCTTGCATCATTTTAGGTGCGCATGGCCTCAAGGTATGTAATGTCGGTAAAACTCTTCGTTCGAGTATACTCGGAATACTGACAAGGACGCCGTGTCCAGGATACCTTGCTTTGATGACGAAAATCTTTCCACAAAGTAAGTCCAATCACACCGGCAGATTGCGACCAGTCGCTGCGATCTTTTTGCGAAGCGCCCGCTACGTCCGTGGCCCTGAATGAGTGAGTCTCCAAGCCTTCTCACAACGCAATTTTTCTGCAATCGGTGAAGCGAACAGCCGTCCCAGCACACCTGACACAAAACACGGCAAGCAGATTGGCAGCAGTGCCACTGATTGATTCGGCGTTGGAGAAGATGTTGGCGCCACCCAGATTCGGATCGCGAATGCTGGCTGTTGCACTTGGTGCAGCGTTTCTAGCGAGTGCGGTAGCGCAACCCCCGCTTTCACTTGCTCCTACTTCTTATCCGACACCTGCGCCAGCTACCCCTGCTCCAATTATGCCC